>JAJMDI010000141.1:0-72812 GCA_030573535.1 Hanseniaspora occidentalis var. citrica
TCTTATCCTTAGCTATTTGTCCCTGGAACCTGATGACCTCTTCATCGAGATTTACTACAGTTTTGTCTGCATATGCTACATTTTTGTCTTCCATTGCTGGTGTTATTTCTGCCGATTATTTTGTTATAAGAAAAGGTTACGTTAGATTATTGCACTGCTACACCAACAAACCTGGCTCTTTATACATGTACAACAAATATGGTACCAACTGGAGAGCTGCATTGGCCTACATTTTGGCTTTGGGATTGAACTTCCCAGGTTTTATTGCCAGTGTTTCTACTAGTAAAGTTCACGTAAACGAAGCTGGTATGAAGATTTTCTACTTGAACTACTATGTTGGTTACTTGGCTGCTTTCTTATTTTACTGTGTTCTATGTTACTTCTTCCCATTTGAAGGTACTAGACCAGGTGTCAAATTGACTGACTTCAGAGCGTTCAAAGAAACTTGGGTTGAAGTTGAAAACTTTGATGAAAAGAGAAGAATCTTTTTGGAAACTGGCGAAGAAGGTGAATACGATGAATACAATGACGAATTCATGTATGACGACGAAGAAAGTGAAGCACAAGCCGTTAAAAGCAGTGATTCCACTTCTGTCGAACACCAAGGTGAAGAATTTGTTATTGGTGAAAAAGCTTAAAATTTGTAATATATCCCTTTTTCACCATCTTTTCGATTTTTCACAATAGGTTTCTTCAATTATAATGAATATAATACGAGAATAAAAATAATTCAACAGCATCTCATACCATTAAAATAACGCATATATAAAAACAAATTTAAATAAACTTTAAATAAAATAATTAATAAAAATATAAACCAACTGTAATGATATAATATAAAATGTCCCATCACCATTTGTACCTTTCTTTTAGTTAGGCTTTTCTTATTTAGCTTTAATATCTTGCTTTACGTGTAGCTCTCTGTTTTGAGATTAGAAAGATGTAAACCAAGAGATTTTTAACTTCAACAAAGTTGGTTCCTTGGCCCAGTTGGTTAAGGCATCGTGCTAATAACGCGGGGATCACCAGTTCGATCCTGGTAGGAACCATTCTTTTTATTTTTACACCCATCAAATATTAGATTACCCGGGTTTTAATTTTGTTGTGTATAAAGTCGTTTGTTTACGTTACTGATGCAAGATTCAAGTATATCTGTGATCTCTGGTTGGAAAGAACCGCTACATTATATGCTGCTTCTGTTTGAAATCATGTATGAGAACATAAAGAAACACACATTACTACAAAAAAACCACAAAACTTTTACAGATATCACTAGCATTACAATGTCACAATATGAATCATTTATATACAACCAGCAGCCGGTCATACTTAATTCTTCCATTTCGCAGCTTCGGTACTTGATCCTATCACAAGGTATTCCAACGGATAAAAGTCACAAGAGATTGAGGATCCATGTATGGTCTGTTCTTTTGCAGTGCTCCATGGAGGGCTGTACATCGAAGTACTTATCTCTGCTTAATAGAGGGGAAGACCTGCCACCTGTAATTTTCAACAAGATAAAGAACGACACTTTTAGAACCTTGATCAAAGACTCTGACTTCCAAAAAACGGTTTCTGAAGACGCACTACTAAGATGTTTGTGCTGCTTTGCTTGGGAATCTATAGACTATACAAATAGCCAGACCTCAACTGAAGAGTTTCAAAACAGAACAGTTGGAAGCAGTGGAGAGTTGGGCGCGAAACAAGAAAACCACAACGACAGTAGGGACAGTATTGTAGTTACAGGCGAAGAAAACATATACAAGATCAGCGAATACGTGCAAGGTATGAATGTTCTACTTGCACCACTCTTGTATATTTGCGAGAATAGCGAACCTATGGCTTTCAAATTTTTCACAAAAATTTGCAGACATTATATTCCGACCTATTTAAACAAAAACCTGTCAGGAGTGTACAAAGGCGCACAGCTCTTGGAAATATGTTTGTCCATCATTGATCCAAAGCTATCCAAGTTTTTGAGACAAGATCATTTACTTACAGCTGAAATTTATGGCATACCATCGATACTGACACTAAGTGCGTGTACACCTCCATTAAAAGAAGTCATCAAACTATGGGATTTTATGTTTGCGTACGGGTTCCATATGAATATTTTATTCATCGTTGCGCAATTGGTTTTAATGAGATCTGAATTGTTGAAGAGTTCAACTCCAATGAATTTGCTAAAAAATTTCCCTCAATTTAATGCCGATGACGTGATTAGGCTTGGTGTTGGGTTTATTGCAAAGTTACCTACCGAAGTTTATCAAACATTGGTGGATCATTTATATAAAGTTACATAGGTTTGGTCACATTATATAAACACATAGGAACAATCAAAAATCACAAAAGCGATCAAACTTTGTAATACAGATTACATGAAAATACCATTTTCAAAATCTTTCAAAGAGTAAAATTGAGTGATAATTTTCCTATTTTGGAACTCCCATTCTTGCAAGATCTCAAATGCTTTCAACGAAGATTCAATACTATCGAACTTTAAGAAAACTTTACCTAGACCATTGCTCAATGTAGAGTTAATGTTTGTATGAATGAAATCTAAAGCAGGTCTTGAAATTTCGATATGAACCAATCCTTTAAGGAGCCCTGTTTTCTGATTTTCAAAAGATTTTTTAATTTTATCATAGGTTTCTTGTTTTTTCAAATCCACCGGATCAATACAGTTGTGCAAAATCAAAACAGGTGATGGTTTTATTGGAGAGAATGGCAGGTTGAACATGTAATTCAATGTAACCTTGTTTTTATCAATGAAATTCTTCAGAAATGTCAGTTCTAAAGCCAAGTTGCCATACGAAGAAGTACTTTTAAACCTTATCAAAGAATTGGTCAAAGTCTCCGCATTATTGCATCTCTTGAACGCCCAGTCTTTATTGTTTTTCTCCATTTCCAAATTGTAAGTATCTGGTCTTTCAACTTTCTGAGTTTCAGCAACCATATTTTCCAGTTTTTTGAATTCGTATACATTTAAAACAATGTCTGCAAAAAACTTGTTGGAAAAACGAACTATATAGTTTTTCAATTTACTTTCCTTGATAGTTTCAATTTTCCAATCTTCCACGTTTGGGAGTGATTTAGAAAGGTTATTTTCAATAATAAGGTTTGAAGTGATGTCTTCAATAAAATTAATTGGATCAAAATTGAAAACCAATGTTTTTTGAATCTCAGTGTCAAAAAATCTTTCCAAAACTTCTTCAGTAGACTGTTCGTTGTTGACGATCTCAGTGTTATTATTACTATTATTATTCATGCCTCTTTGCATTTGTCTACCACGATTGTAGCTATTAGACACAGTAAGTGGAAGTTCTTGTTTGTAGTTAAACATGGTATTTCTTCTAATGATTTCATCAGGAGAGGAAAAGATACCCATCGCCTTAACTTCTCTAACACTCAAGTTTTCATAACCATCTGCCGGCATGTCCCACTTGGAGTTCTTGTCCAACTTGTAAAATCCAGCAAGCTCATCCATGGTTTTCACGTTCCCCCAATCTTCCACTCTACTGAAGTTAAAAACTTCATCCAAGGGAGCGTTATGATGAAAAGTAGTTCCCATGTTTTGTGTATAAGTTTGTTTGGAACCATAGGAAGACGGCTTTGAGTTAAAAGTTCCTGAAACTGTAGATCCAGAAATGACACCTCTGTCATTTTGCTGTCTCTGATAAACATTTCTTCTGTTATCATGACCGTTGTAGTTGTAATTCTGATTGTTATAATTATTGCCATTATGGTGATTGTTATAACTATTTCCATTATGATGATTGTTATGATGATTGTTGTTTCTAAAGTTATTATTAAAATTGTTGTTATAATTAATATTATTATGACGATCAGAACTCATAGGCTGTGGTTTCGAAACCCTCTGGTTATTGTTCCCCATAGATGCTGGCCCAGAAGGCAATTGCAAATCACCACTATAATTGTTTCTTCTGTTGCCAGTGTTGTCGTTTCTCCCACTATCATAGTCTCTGTGACTTCTGTTCTCTCTTCTTGGAACGTAGTCGTCGTTTCTCTGCTCGCTTGGAAAGTCGCCCATTGGTCTGGCACTATCGTGACTTCTATAACTTCTATTTGACTGATCTCTCTCGTATCTTGGCCCATCCGAGCTTCTGTTATTAGAGTCTCTATGGTTTCTTGCATTAAAAGGGCTTCTTCCATCACTATTCCCATTTGTTTCCCAGCTACCATTAATGTGCGGTCTTCCACCATGACCAAAAGAATCACTGCCATTCTTATGATAGCCATCTCTATCACTTCTGTCCCTGTAATCACTGTTTCTATCATTTCTGCCCCTATGGTCTCTATTTCTATCATCTCTGTGATTTTGATTACTGTTGTTATTATTGTTATTGTTGTTGCCTTGTTTATCGCCTCCAATGGAAGCCATAATTTGGGCACGTAAACTCTCTAAAGTGTCCATTGTTAAATTTGTTTTTTCCCTGTCCTTATTTCTCTTTCTTTTATCTTCTATCAAATATATATGATTCTTTTCTTGTCTTATTATCTTTATCTTACGTTCACACTAATTTTAGACACAAATATCTTCTAAAAAGTTATAGCTTTAGCACACATTTTCTCTCTGTCTGATGTTAATTGTTCGTCTGACCAAGAAAAAGTTCACACACTCGAAATTTTTTTTTTTTGGCTTTTCTTCCTCTCAAATTTTTTCTTTGAACTACGTAATAAATCCAGCTCTTTGTATTCTACCGCACACGTGAGCAAATGAAATATTTCAAGTTTGTAATTTTTTTGGTGAATGAATGGCTCATATTTTGAAATTTGTTGTCATTAATTTGGAAAAGTGCGTTGTCATTATCGATTGGCAGATCCTACAATGAAAAGATTATTCATTTAATTCAATATAATATTGTTATTCAGATTCATATAGGAAGGGTTTTACATCATGAAAACTTGTAAATCAATTGCGTGGTTAACGTCTCTCTTTCTTTCTTAAATCTGTTATCACTTTAATGTGGAAAAAGAACTGCAGAGGGCCCACACACATATATATATACTAGAAGCCAAGCTCATATATTGTGATTGAAACAATTGTTCCAGATTCAAAAAAGTCTTGATAACAACAATACTTAATCAAAGATAGGAAAAAAAAAACTCCCCCTCACACGACTTGACAACGAAACAAACATAGATGTTATTTAAATACTTTGTGCTTTCTTTAACATTTTGGACTTCTTTGGTTTTCAGTTCCCTATTGGGGATTGACTACGGAAGCGGGTTTTCCAAAGCTGTTGTTGTTGGCCCACAAACTCCATTAGAAATTGTTCTTACTGACGATACAAAGAGAAAACAAGTTTCCGGTCTAGGTATTAAACCTTTAGATTCAAAAGACCCAATGGATATCGAAAGAATTTATGGTTCCAACACTCAATCGTTTTTCACTAGATTCCCATCTTTTTCTGCATTGCACTTGAAATCTTTATTAGGAAAGACTGAAGTTCCAGAGAATTTTCAAGATTTACATCCTGGTTTGGAGATTGTTGCTGATAAAAAGAATAGCAAAACCAAAAATGGGTTGAAAGTTTCTATGGGGAAAAAATCTTATCCAGTTGAAGAATTGATTGCCATGGATTTCAACAAAATTATTTCCAATGCAGAAACTTTGATCAGCTCAAAATCATCAACCGACAAATTTACCAACTTGGGTGTTTCTGTTCCAGCATGGTACTCTCAAGATCAAAGAAAATCTATCATGGACGTTGTTTCCTTGTCCAAAATTACAGATTTGGCTGGTTTAGTAGATGACGGTATTGCTGTTGGGATCAACTATGCCATTAGAAGAAAACAGGAATTGTCTAATGACTCTGTTGAATATTTTGTGGTTTACGATATGGGCCAAGAATCCACCAAAGTTTCCTTGTTGGGAATCTCCAATATGAACAATGAAGTTTTGAGCATTGATTTAAGTGGTTATGGGTATGATGCCAAGTTGGGTGGCGATATTTTAACGTCAGGATTAACAGATTTGATTGTTCACAAATTTTTGGACAAATACGGGAAAACCGTTAAATTAAAAGATTTGAAAACCCACCATAAAGCCATGGCTAAAATAATCCAAGCTGCTGAAAAGGCCAAATTGGTTCTTTCTGCAAACAATGAAGCTTCAGTTAGCATTGAAAGTTTGTACAACGACGATATTGATTTTAGAACCACTATTTTGAGATCTGAATTTGAAGCTTCTGTCTTGATGAAATACACAACCGATTTTGTCAAGCCATTGTCAGATGCTTTGGAATCATCTTCATTGTATGGAGAAACCGTCGGTTTGAACAATTTGAGCTCAATTATTTTAACTGGTGGTTCGTCTAGAATCCCATTTGTTCAACAAGCCTTGATTGACTACTTGGGTAAAACATACTATACTTTGTTGTCTAGAAGTGTCAACGCCGACGAAGCTGTTGTCAATGGTTTGGGTATCAGATCCATTCAATTGTCCAATGCTTTTAATTTTAAACAACAAATCAATATCGTCGACCGTTCCGTATTGGATTACAGTATTGTCGTTAGTGCTGAGAAAAATGAATTTATTGGTGACATAGAGCCTGTTTTCCCAGTTGGATCTGAATTTCCAGCAGTTGTTACTAAGAGTCTTTCATTTGATAAAGATGTTCTTGGCTCTAAAGATTTGTACGTTAGCTTATTGGAAAATGACACACCTTTGAAAGATTACAGAATCAAATTGAGTCAAAGTTCATTGAGTAAAAAAATCAATGCTTCTTGTTCTTCTTTAGGTTTGAATGTTACCATGAAATTGAACGAAAACAGAATGTTTGATTTGATCAAAACAGAAATTGTTTGTTTAGATGTAAATTCTGAATCGTCTGAAAAACCAACATCCGTCTATGTTGGCTCCATTTTCCATAAAAATTTAAACAAGGAATCTTTGTCTACTACTGATTTGAAAAAAATTAAAAAAGATTTACAGACATTTAATGAAAGAGATCTACACAGAGAGGTTGTTTCCAAACATTTGAATGCATTGGAATCTTTGATTTATGAATTGAGATCTATTTTGGAAGAACACGAAGCTGACGACATTTTGCCTGATGAATACGTCGATAACTCCAACGAAGACGTATCAAACTTTTTAGAATGGTTGGATTTTGAAACAGACAGTTCTACCTCTCTTGAAGAAATTGAAGAAAAATACAGAACGATTTTAGTTCATAAAAAAAATATTTTATCTTACATTGAATCTATTGAAGACCCATTGGATTTCCAACAGTTCACCGATATTTTAGCCAATTGTTCTTTAACCATCGAATATTTGGACCAACACATTCAAAACCAAACTTTAGAAGTTCTAGGGAAAGTTGAATCTTTTGATCAATATAATGCAAGTGCCATGGACTTGTATTATAACGAACCATTGGAAAATATGAGAATTCCAACTGATATTTTAGAAAAGGCTGAACTTTTCAACCAAACCTATGATTTCATTGTCAACGAATTCATGACCAACATCAGTACGCTATTGGCAAACGAAGGTGCTTTGCTAAAAACCAAATCAAGAATAGAACTATTTGAAGTCAAAAACGCATACACACAGTTGATGGACTACATTCCAGTCATTTTAGAAAATGAAAATAACTTGCATACTTTAAAAATTAGATTTTTGGACGCCCAATACACAAGGGCACTAAGAAAGCATTTGAGAGAGGAAGAAAGAAAGAAATTTGACAGGGTCAAACATTTGAGTTTAAGAAGAAACGGCACATTGTTGGAAGACATTCTATCTGAAAAATCCAAAACTGCAATGGACGATGCAGACTTTGTCACCCTTGGTGATGCTTCTGCAACAAAGACCCAACAAACAACAACAATCACCTCCACAGGTATTCCAGTTCATGATGAGTTGTAGAATTTGACACGTAGATCGTATGTAAATTATGTCACTCTTCCTGCATCTATGTACAAAATAATATTTATAAAATTAAAAATTACACAATACACGTAATTAAATACAAATGCTCCTTTTTCTTTTTTTTTAAAGTTTTGTTTTTCACTTCTTTACATATCAATAGGTTCAAATGTCATTGAACGAAAATGGTTCGTATGCATAACCTTCACCTTCAAAAAATTTAGACATCGCCTCAACCCAATGCAATCTAAGAGCATGAAGCATGGCCGAGGTTCCTTCCATCAAGATCAAAATACAAACGGTCAAAACAAACCACATTGCAAAAAGAACAAAAACTTTAAAGACAGAAAAAAAGGATCCCGGATTAACAGAGGAAAAAGAGTTTTGGATGGTCATCGTCCACAAGACTGTGGACAATTGAGCGTGAGCCAACGACAATGCCCACAATCTCAAGTATGAAGCAGTGTGGGAAATACAATTCAAACAAAACTCAATGGTGTGGATGACTTGGTGGATCATGACGTCCCCAAACTTAAAACCTTGTGGATGAGCAAAATCGGTAACAATCATTTCTTCACCCGCAAACTCGTCACTTTCCAGAATTCTATTTTCCAAGGATTCGTGTTCTGCAGAATCAAAGCCTCTTGATAGAGACTTTTCGTTTTGTTTTTTCAATGTCAAAGGTTTGTATAGTAGCAACCATGGAACACAGACCAAAGCCGCCAATAGCAAGACAATCTGAACAAAAGATTGACCCGTATACAACTTGGCGTCAATAGTGCCCGGACTCAAAAACATGTTGATCAACATATTCAACAAACCTGGAGCTTCCTTGCCGTCTTTAATCCAGTCTTTACTCCACTTGTAAACAATGCAAACACTTAAATAACCAAAAATGGCTTGCATGAAGATCAACCCTGGAATAAAATTACCAATGATATCCACTCTTGAATTCTTGTATTTGTAATTGATATAGGAAAACATGTAGGAATAAGTCATATGAATAAACCCCATCAATATAGACAATTTCATCTTATAAGAGTTTGTAAACAACAAACTGTTTTCTGCTCCGTGCCAACTGTAATCTAAACCAAATGGATATACTCTGCCTTTAACTTGTGTTGCCTCAATTGTTTCGCCTATTTTAAAATCTTTTGGCCATTCCCAGCCAGACTTCCCAAATAGAGTCATTGATTTGGAAAATACATCATTATATAGCAGCCCAATGTACATGGAAAATAGCCCCATTAGTAAGATGACGTATCTACCTCCAAAAACCATATCAAAAATTTCATTTTGTTGACCTTTAATTTTGTCATTTTTTTGTTGTTTAATAAATTTTGTTTCGTTGATTATCAAATACAACCCACACAACAAAACAATAAAACCATGTCCCAAATCACCAAACATAATGGAAAACATGAAGGGGAAAGTAACAATAGTCGCTAAACCTGGATTGATTTCTTTGTATGAGGCCACCCCGTAAGCATCCACAATAGCTTGGAAAGCGCTTGTAAATTTGTTTGTTTCGAAAAAAGTTGGGGGTGTCTTATTTGTTTCAATCAAAGAGATGACTGGTTGTATCATGTCTGGATAATTGTACAGGGTAAAATCTTTCAACTTGTTTGTGAATTTGTCTAATTTTTTGGTTGGAATCCACCCTTCCACAACCAGACCTGTGCCATCCTCGTTTTCCAACTTGAAAAGATTCATTGTAGAGTAAACCATTTTTTCCTTCGCGATCGTTCTTGTCCATGACAATAGTTGATCTTGTACTACAATCAATTCCGTCAAAAGAGCTTGTTCTGTTGCATCCAATATATTTTCCACCTGTTCTATTTGTTCGTTCAAATTTGAAGAAGTAGTCCCAGTTGGTAAATCGTAGATGGTTCCGTTCAATGAGTCTATGATTTTCATTATTCTGTCCATTAATAATTTACCATGGTAGAAAATAATAAAGCAGTCCTTATCTACCACTTGACTTTCAGTTGAGTCCAAAACAGATGACCCAGACGTGTTTATAATATGCTTTTTATTGTTTAAGTCGGTAGAAATTGGCATGTTATGGAAAAACAAGTTACCTCTAGAGACTCTCCATAAGATCCTTCTTAATGCATCTACTTTTGCTCTTTCTATACTACCTATGATCAAGGATCCGTAGTGACTAAAAATATTTTCCTCCAAGTGATCAGCACCGGTGCTGTTATTGTCGTCCAGATCAAAATCCTCTTCATCGTCTGAGATTTCAAAATTTTCTATATCACGAATACTTTCAACTTCCAAGTCTATATCCATTGGATCATTGATTGCTCTATTTCCAAAGTGGTTACTACCAAATGCCAGATTATTGTTAGCGTTCCTTGTTATACTGGAAACAACCAACCCAGGATTATATTTCAAAAACTTGCTAGTTTCATATATAACACATCTTTGTTCGATCAAATGTTTCGACTTGTTGACCAAAACCATGTAAGACTCATTAAGATTTCTCAACCTACTTGAAAATTGCTCAATATCAGAACAATATTCATTGATTTCGTCTGAATTAGGAACACGGAAATTTTGCAAGAAATTTCTATAGAAATGTGAATTTGACTCTTCGTCTGTGCCTTGATCGCCAGTATGTTGTTGTCCTTCGTTGTTGTGATCAAAATCGAAATTAAAACTAGAGGAACTCCCACTCAATGTCCCATTGAAACGACTAGAAGAGTGATATTCTTCATCATCTTCTCCGTTGAACAATAGTTCCGGAGGAGGTAAAAATTTAATTGTTTCGTCAAAATGCAATTGAACAATCTCACTCATATATTGCAACTGGGACTCAGTCTCAGTCAATTTTTTAATCTGATTCATGTACGTTCTTTGAAACTTGGACACGTCTGCATTCATGTCTTTGACCATCAAACTGTTCAACTCTCCAATCAAATATGTCAACTCTCTGCTGATTTCCAACGGAAGATATATTTCAATATAGGACATGGTGGCTGATCTGAACACAGCTTCTTCGTGGTGAACTTTGTATGCCAGACTCGACGTTGCACTTAAACCCCTCATTATTCGTTGTTTTTTGGTGGATTTTTTTTTCTTTCTCTTCCCTTTCCAATGTGTCTTATAGTGACAAACGTCAGATTCTTTTTTGCTTTCTTATTTATATATGTCTCTTGTAATCCAACTTATAAAAGACAATCAAAATTTATAATTTTATAGTATTCAAAGCTAATATGAGTTCATAATAAAAGATCGATAAACTTCTAATAAAAAGATATTAATACTGTTGTCATAATGAAAAAGACTGTACACTTCATGTAAGTATATACTTAACCAATTAAAGTTAAATCTTCTATAGATAATTCTCTCTACTTGGGAAAGGGGGAAGTTCTACAATTTCCACTTTCAAAAACAACACATAACAAATAAATAAAGAAGAAACTAAAAATAAAAATAAAAAAAAACACTAAAACCAAAAAAAGCACGAATATTTGTCAAGTAATACGGTCAAATTCCGGTAGAAAATATTGAAATTTGACCAAAAAAAAGGTGTAAAAACTGTAATCTACGACTTTATACAGAGTTTTTTTTTTTAACATTTCCCTTTTTAAGTATAACTAACGAATCGGGTGGGACAATATTTTCTTAAAAACAAGAAGTTGCGGTTTTAGCTCAGTTGGGAGAGCGTCAGACTGAAGATCTGAAGGTCTTGTGTTCGATCCACAAAAATCGCATTCTCTTTATTTTTGAAATTTTTTTTGCAGCACGTGGGGGGTGGGTAACTTAGTAATCAGTGCTTAAATTACGTAGTTTTAATTGGTTAGAGATTGAGGAAGAAAGAGGGTCTGTATTTTCTTTTTGTTTTTGTTTTTTACTATCATTATCACCTCGATGGGGGTTGAACTATGCACAGTATTATGTAATCTTTCTTATTCAAGAAGAGATGAGTGTGTTTTATTTTTTAGATAATAACTTCAATGAATTATAAGTTTTTAAGACAAAGAGATGAGAGTGAAGAAAGATCAACGACAGAATCCAGGACTCACTTAATTAAATAGAGGAACAATATGAAAGAAGATACAATGTCTTCTCAGCAATTGCCCTTGTTTCACAACAATGATTTTGGATCAAAGGAGTCTTTACCGGATAATAAAAAACCACACTTAACAATAGGTACAGAACTGGAGAATGCAGATAGTGATAAAAAGGAAAGTCATGTGATACAACAAAGAACAAACACGATCCACGATATTTTGCCGACTCCTATAATGGCTTGCAACAATGACCAGAGAGAAGTGCTTTCAAACATAGGTAACAAGATTAATATACCGAAAAGAAGAATGGCTGGGGGCACCAATTTTATGCATAGTAGTATTAGTATTAGTAGTAATAATAATGGAGGCGTAATAACTGATTTCATGTCTGACCAATTGAATCGGAAACAAGAACAAGACAGAGTTTTGGGACATCAGGAAGGTTCAGTGCATGACGAGCATAGTGAGGAGTACGACAGTGTTAGTGAATCTTTCAACAGTTCGTGGGTCAAATCCGAGAAGAGTTCTAGTGTGCCGACGTTCAAGACACCTTCAAAGCGGATGGTTTCTATTTTAGAGCCATTCTCTAACACGTCATCACAACACCAGCAGAATTCTAAGTTGTGTCACATTGTGGATCACCCAACAGTCATGCCGCACGAGTCTGCCAAACTACACCAAAACAAGAGGATTATGTCTGACATCCACATCACAGACGATTCGTCTAGCTATCCAAATACAAGTCTTTCAGGGAACCGGTCCGTGTTGATGAATTCTGAATTTGAGATTCCGAAAAGCGCATATCCGCAGAAAAGAATTATTTCTTTGCCCATTGATTCTTCAGAAACTTTTGCCAATAAACCATCATCAGTATCTTTTATAAACGGATCTGTGAGGCATAGTAAGATATATGATCAGGGGAAAAGACAAACTGAAGGTACAGAAGAGTCCCCAGAAGATGTTTTTGAAACATTGGATATAATACAAGGCCATGATTTGTCTAACGGGTTTAGTGTGGAAAACACTGGTGGGCTCAAGACTTTTACAAAAATTGCCAAATTAGGAACAGGTAATTTCAGCGAGGTTTTTTTGTACAAGAAAGAAATGCTAGCTGCATCCATTGAGAATGATGTAGATACTTTTTTAGTCGCATGTAAACATATCAAGTATCCGGCTGCTTTGACGTCATTGTCAAGCACATCACAGGCGTTTACAGAGACTGTTTCTAAATTGGAGAGTTCTTTGACCAGAGAATTGTATGTTTTGAACAAATTTAAAAAAAGACACCGGAACATCATATCACTGGAAGGGATCAATGATTTGGAATTTTTAACTAATCCAAGACCTTTGTCGACAAGAATTCAGAACAACACTGGTGAAATAAATGAGGGTCACAATACGTCTAAGCTTCCCGAGTGCTATATTTTCACGAGCTACTGTAAGGGTGGTGACTTATTGAAATTTGCACAACAAAACAAATTATCCATTCAGATGATAAGAGCCATATTTAAACAGGTGGCCGATGGGGTGAAGTTTCTACATGAAAACCTAGTTATTCACAGAGATCTTAAGTTGGAGAACATTTTGATGAACTGCATTTTTGATGAGCTTCAAGATGTGGTGGCAAGAATGAACGGGTCAGGAACAGCCAACACCGATACGTGTTTGATCAAGATAGCTGATTTTGGATTATGCAAAGCTATCGAGTCGGACGAACTATGCACAACGAGGTGTGGCTCTGAGGACTATGTTGCACCGGAGATATTGATGGGGTTGGAATACGACGGCAGGTCAACAGACTGCTGGGCCCTTGGTGTGATTTTGTATGCACTATTGGAAGACGTGTTGCCGTTTGACATTCCGGGAACAGGTGTTTTGTCTCCAAACAGTGTTATTCAAAGGAAGAAAAAAGCAAGACCAGCCAGTTATAGAATTGTCAGGTGTGATTGGAAGTGGTGGAGAATGAAAAACATAGATGTCAGCGATGACGTCACCTCATCATCAAACACCTGGGAAACAGAAACAGTTACTTACCAAACACAGGCTAAAAAAATTGTCGAAAAGTGTTTAATAAGAAGAACACATAGATGGAACATTGACGATATACTTGGAAGTGATTTCCTTAATGGGAGTGTCAACTAATTGGCAATATTGTGTTGTGTCTGTAGTATTTGTACGTGCACTCCTTATTTTTTAGGGATTATGTAATAGATGATTTAATCACGTGTCGTTTAAGGAAATTTTAGTTTTCTTTTCCAGTGTTTTTTTTTCCTACCATGTGGGTTAACAAATTGTTTTCCCTGTTTCCTTTCACCTATGAATTCGTGTGTAATTTAAAACTAATGCAATTCGTAAAAGTCCTCGGTTACGCTAGACTTTAAGACAAAAAAAACTCAGAAAAAACTACATCAATATAAATTCAAACACAACAGACAACATGCCAGTTATTGAAACCGACACCCAGGTCACTGTGACACACCCAGACAACGCCAAATCCACCGTCACCATTTTGAAATACGGTGCCACTGTTTTCTCGTGGAAGTTGAACGGCGAAGAACAATTGTGGTTGTCCTCAGCAGCCAAACTAGACGGGTCCAAGCCTGTCAGAGGTGGTATTCCCTTGGTGTTCCCAGTGTTTGGCAAGTGCACCGACACTGCCAACCACCCTGAGCTGAGTGCCTTGCCTCAGCACGGGTTGGCCAGAAACTCCACCTGGGAGTTCTTGGGCCAAACCACCGAGTCCCCAGTGACAGTCCAGTTTGGTTTGTATCCTGAGATTGCCAACCCTGAGTTGACCAAGCTTTGGAACTTTGACTTTGAGCTTATCTTGTCTGTCGAGTTGGGTGTCGACTACTTGAAGACCTCTATCGAGGTCACCAACCCTGCCAAGTCTGCCACTCCATTGAACTTCAACTGGTTGTTCCACACATACTTGAAAATTGACGATATCGAAGACACCATGGTCTCCAACTTGACTGGTTCCGTCACCTACGACCAGTTGCTAGACGAACACTACACCGACGTCCAGCCTGTCATTGGGTTCCACGAGGAGTTGGACAGAATCTACAAGAAGGTCGACGACAGCAGAGTCATCCAGGTCGTCGACAAGGGCCACCCAGTGCACTCCATCAAGAGAACCAACTTGCCAGACGCCGTTGTTTGGAACCCATGGATCAAAAAATCCCAAGGCATGGGTGACTTTGAGCCAAAATCCGGCTACTTGAACATGGTCTGTGTTGAACCTGGCCACGTGCATGACTTTGTCACTCTACAACCAGGCGCCAAATGGGAAGCTGCCCAGTTCCTATACAAAGATGAATTGAAATTCCAAGCTGTATAAAACTCACGTGCGTAAAACGATATTCACGTATATATACATTTTCATCAGTACACTCAATATAACTTTGATTTCCACTTGTTTTTCTCAGCTTCTCAGTAAAAAAGCGTATTTAACACCTGTCGTGATGACGTACACAGCTTCGAAACTCACTTGATATTCTCACTGTGGTAGTATTCCGTTGGTAATTCCATTTTCACTCTCTTGTTCAGTGACAACACCGTAAGTGAAAAATGAAATTAAAAAAATAAAAAAGAGCCATTCTGTGGATGGTGAAAGGTGTGTTGCTCACATTAAACGTAGGAAAGTCACGTGTCAGAGTGTATTTATTGTCTTGGCTCTTTTTTTTCTCTTCCGTTACCCACTATTCTAATACAGTGACAACACACAACAACGTACACTCTATATGTTTTACTGTCCCTCGATAAGATAGTCATGGAGCAGTAGGTGGTGGCACTTGTACTCAGTTGTTCATTGTTTTTCTGGTAATATACACCCTCATATCTGGTGTTTTGTCAATGTTGTTAACAGAAATTACGAGATCTTTCCTTATAGGTCGATCATTAACGCTTCTAATTGCGGAGTCCACCTCCATAGAAGTAATACTTGATACTGTAAGTAAATACACACACTCAACATATATACATGATCACTACACCCTCCAATGTTTTAGAAAGACACAGTTATTGTATTATAAAATTACTACAAATTACTAATGTTTTGATAAAAGTCGGTGTTATATTGATAAACTTTATTTTATTGTTCATACTCTTCTACACTTGTTTCTTACACCTATTTAGGAAGTATCAATAAATAACAGTTTTTTTGTTTTTTTTTTGTTTTCTCTTTAAATCGTTGTTGCTATTTATTTTGTATGTATAGTTTTCTTTTCAGTCTGTTAATGTACATATAAAATGACCGTTTTACAAATTTTTGAATTGCGGTTGGCAAATTGTGTACACCTAGAGTATTGGGTGTTTAGGTAACAATACCTACTTAGTGGATATATTGTAGTGTTTTCATACAATAGGCTATAAAAAACCAAGCTCAAACAATTAAACATGTCTGACCAATCTACTGCTGACGCAATTTTACAATTGAAAAAAACTTTGGAATTGTTGGCTTTGAACCAACAAAACTCTGCTGCTACTACTGTTTCTACTCCAGTTGAAACCAAGGTTGCTAGCAAACCAGTCTACTCCAATCAATACTACCACACCTACAGTGAAAAATACATCGACTTCACTTACAAGTCCCCAACCATCTACCACGTTGTTTCCAACCTGTCTGAATACTTGGACAACAAAGGTTTTAAATACATCAGTGAAAAAGAGTTGGGCAAATGGGAAAACTTGTCTATCCCAGGTAAATACTACACTCACAGAAACGGAACCAACATGTGTGCTTTCACCATTGGTGCCAACTGGACTCCAGAAAGCGGTGTTGGTGTTATTGGTTCCCACATCGATGCCTTGAACGCCAAATTGAAACCAGCTTCCACCAAACCTAGGGTTGGTGGGTTTGAGTTGTTGGGTGTTGCTCCATACGGTGGTACATTGTCTGAAGTCTGGATCGACAGAGACTTGGGTATTGGTGGTAGAGTCATTGTTTCTGAAAACGGCAAATTCGTTTCCAAGTTGATTGACTCCACTCCACACCCAATTGCCAGAATTCCATCTTTGGCTCCTCACTTTGGTGCTCCAGCCAACATGCCATACGACACTGAGGACCAAGCTGTCCCAGTTTTAGGTTACTTTGGTCCAAACGATGAAAACAACGACGAACCAACTGAAGACGAAAAGAAATCCCCATTATACGGCAAACACTCCATCCACTTGTTGAGATACATTGCCGACTTGGCCAATGTCGAAGTTTCCCAATTGAAACAATTGGACTTGGACTTGTTCGATGTCCAAAAAGGTGTTTTTGCTGGTATCAAAAACGATTTCATCATTGCTCCAAGATCCGATGACAGATTGTGTTCCTTCAGTGCCTTGAGCTCCTTGGTCGAATACGCCGACTCTGCAGACTTGTCCCAAGACTCCAAATTGAACATTGTTTGTTTGTACGACAACGAAGAAGTTGGTTCTTTGTCCAGACAAGGTGCCAAAGGTGGGTTGATGGAATCTTGTGTTGAAAAAATCATTTCTTCCAAATTCAACAAGGATGTCACCTCCACCATCAAAGTTTGCTTCTCCAACTCTTTCATTATCTCTGCCGATGTCATCCACATGGACAATCCAAACTTCACCAACGTCTACATGGAACACCACAAACCAAAACCAAATGTCGGTTTGACCATCTCCTTGGACTCCAACGGCCACATGGCCACTGATGTTGTTGGTACTGCTGTTGTTGAAGAATTGGGAAGAATGAACGGCGACTCCTTGCAATACTTCCAAATCAAAAACAACTCCAGATCCGGTGGTACCATTGGTCCATCCATCTCCTCTCAAACCGGTGCCAGAACCATCGACATGGGTATTGCCCAATGGTCCATGCACAGTATCAGATCCTCCACTGGTTCTAAAGACGTTGGTTTGGCCATCAAATTCTTCAACGGGTTCTTTTCCAACTGGAGATCTGTCTACGACAAATTCGGTGACCTATAAGTACAAGACATTTTAGCCCTTAACTGATTATCTTTGTATATGTAAACAAACAATTTTTGTGTACTTTTTAAATTGAATTAACTAACTTAGAAAAGCTTAAGAAGAGGAAATAAACGTACATACATCTGGATACGTTTCTTGAGAGAATGGAAGGTGTTCCTCATTGGCACCTTCTAGAGTCGTACGTCACATGACATAGCTTTGAATTGTCACATGACGTAATGGATGTAATATATATAATTTTGTGGAAATTCTGAACAAAAAGTTTGTTTATTTACCAAAACGTCCAAATTAGGAAAATATATTAAAAAAACAATTTTTTTTCTTGTAAAAACACAAACAAAAAACTTGGAAACTGAATTTCCATAAGAAATTTTTTTTTCTCGAGAGAGAAGCAGCCAGTCTCTATTATAGTGCAGAAGACACAAGGATTTTATTTAGCAATCTCTCTTTCAAGGCATGAACGAAAAAAGTATTTCAGCTTGTGAAATGAAATACGTGTGCTCAAAAATTGTTATTTGGGTTGATCTTAAAAATAGCAGCAGAAAACAATCTATATGATATTCGATTTATTGATTACTATAATAACAAGACGAAATATATCTTGTTTTGATTTTTTTGATTTCCTTCGTAAGTTGATGAATAAACACATTTAATAGATTCAGTTTAGCGTACGTTTCACTTTTTGAACATTAGAATACAGTATCGAATTTGTAAAAATTATCGATAAAATGTTGCTATCTCTTGTTAGTGTGATATAAGTCCAGTTGATTACACTCTGTGAATCACTTTTTTCGTGTATTTCTGTTTGTGGCAATCGTTAAACTTCCCTATCTATCTAACAACTTATAAATCTAAACATAAATAACAATACTCTTTGTTTTATTCAACTTATCGAATAGTAGAGACAAAACACTCAACATCAACACATACACATTTGTATATTTTTCGAACTAAAGAAATATATATAAATAGCAAGCAAGAAGTTTGAAAAAAAAAATAGATTCAACACTGAATTTTTAGAATAAAAGTAATTTATTTTAAAGCACAAACATCTACAACGACAAGCACAAACAAACAAACAAACAAACAAACACAAACAAACACAAACAAACAAAACAGTATTGCAAGCAGCATATACAACTTGAAGTTTGTGATTATAAAAAAGAATTGAAATTATCAAATAACAAGTAGAACTTAAAGAACGACAAAAAAATAAAAAATGTGTGGTATTTTTGGTTATTGCAATTATATGGTTGAAAAAACCAGAGGTGAGGTCATTGATGTCTTGGTCGAAGGGTTGACCAGGTTGGAATACAGAGGTTACGATTCCACCGGTCTTGCCATTGATGGGGACAACGCTGACGAAACCTTGATTTTGAAACAAGCCGGTAAAGTTTCTGCTTTGAAAGAAGAAATCAAACGTGTCAACCCAGACAGATCCACTCCATTGGTCAACCATGTTGGTATTGCCCACACCAGATGGGCCACTCACGGTACTCCTACTCAAGCCAACTGTCATCCACAAAGATCCGATGTTACCGGTGAATTCGTCATTGTTCACAACGGTATCATCACCAACTTTAGAGAGTTGAAAACTTTGTTGCTGAATAAAGGTTTCACTTTTGAAAGTGACACCGATACTGAGTGTATTGCTAAATTGTTCAAGCACTTGTACGACACTAATTTGAAAATGGGATTTGAATTGGATTTCAACGAATTGACAAAACAAGTTTTGTCTGAATTGGAAGGTTCCTACGGTTTGTTGTGTAGATCTTCCCACTACCCAGGTGAAGTCATTGCCACTAGAAACGGTTCTCCATTATTGATTGGTGTTAAATCTAAAAAATCTTTGAAAGTTGATTTTGTTGATGTCGAATTCCCAGGAAACGCAGAAAAACCAGAATCTATCTTGAAACCAACCAATTCTAACAGTCCTCATGGTTCTGCTTCATCTTCTTCCACTAACTTACCAAAAGAAGAAGACAAATTTCTGTTTTCCCCATTGGCTAACAACGAAACTGCTTTGAGATACTCTCAATCTAGAGCCTTTTTGAGTGAAGACGGTGTTCCAATGCCTGTGGAATTTTTTGTATCCAGTGATGCTTCTTCTGTCATTAAACATACAAAAAAAGTTTTGTTTTTGGAAGACAACGATATTGCTCACATCTACGATGGTGAATTACACATCCACAGATTGAAAAAACAACAAGACGGTGAAAAAACCACTAGACCAATTCAAACTTTGGAATTGGAATTAGCTCAAATCATGAAAGGCCCATACAGTCATTTCATGCAAAAGGAAATCTTTGAACAACCGGAATCCACTTTCAACACAATGAGAGGTAGAGTTGATTTTGAAAACAACAGCATCAAACTAGGTGGTTTGACCAACTGGTTGACCACCATCAGAAGAGCTAGAAGACTAATAATGATTGCTTGTGGTACTTCCTACCATTCCTGTTTGGCCACCAGAGCTATGTTTGAAGAGTTATCAGAAATTCCAGTCAGTATTGAATTGGCTTCTGACTTTTTGGACAGAAAAACCCCAATTTTCAGAGACGATGTTTGTATTTTCGTTTCTCAATCTGGTGAAACTGCAGACACAATGTTGGCATTAAAATACTGTTTGGACAGAGGTGCATTGACTATTGGAATAGTCAACAGCGTAGGGTCCTCTATTTCCAGATCTACTCATTGTGGTGTCCATATAAATGCTGGTCCAGAAATTGGTGTCGCCTCAACTAAAGCTTATACTTCCCAATACATTGCCTTGGTCATGTTGGCTTTGTCTCTATCGGACGACAGAGTCTCTGTTGTTGATAGAAGAAGAGAAATCATTCAAGGTTTGAAAGAAATCCCACATCAAATTAAAAAAGTTTTACAAATGGAGGCTCAAATTAAAGCCTTGTGTGAGAACGAGCTAAAAGACCAAAAGTCTTTATTATTATTAGGTAGAGGTTACCAATACGCATCAGCTTTGGAAGGGGCTTTGAAAATCAAAGAAATTTCATACATGCATAGTGAAGGTGTTTTGGCTGGTGAATTGAAGCACGGTGTTTTGGCCTTGGTTGACGAGGACTTGCCAATCATTGCCTTTGGTACTAGAGACTCTTTGTTCCCTAAAGTTGTTTCTTCTATTGAACAAGTCACTGCCAGAAAGGGTAAACCTATTATCATCTGCAATGAAAACGACGAAGTTTGGACCAGTAAACAAAAATCCATTGAAGGTTTGGTATTGCTAGAAGTCCCACAAACTGTTGACTGCCTACAAGGTTTGGTCAACATTGTTCCGTTGCAATTAATTTCCTATTGGTTAGCTGTCAACAAAGGATTCGACGTTGATTTCCCAAGAAACTTGGCCAAATCTGTTACTGTTGAGTAGACCAAAAGAAGATCTGCCAAACTTTATAAAAAACCCTCCTTCCCCCAATAATAATAGTTTGAGTATTTACTGTTCAATACAGTATGTATGAGTATTGTTATCTATTTGTAATCATTTGCTAACTATATACAGCTATAACTTTAAAGCTATAACAAAAGACATGGACATGTTTATTTCTTGAGTGTTATTCCACTTCACGATCATTTCTCCACATAGTAAGAATGTCATATACAGGGTTCTTTCCCTTTTGGTGAAGTAACGTACCTTAGACATCCCAATAAATATATCACGTGCATGACGTTATATCCAATCCACGTGTATTTCTCAAGCAACGACTGCAATATTTTTCAGCACAGCAAATTTACACTCTAAAAATAATTGACGATAATTTTGAGAAAAAAAAAAAAAAAGAGACAAATTTACACATTAACAATGGAGGAAACTAAAAAAAAACATAAAATTTATCAATCCCTTTTTAAGGTTGTTTGTTATTGGTGTTGCTGTTCACTTGAAGCCTAGTAAGATGATGTCAAATGTATTTGACATTTCGATTATGATAATGTCAAACTCACTTGTTATTTTTGTACTCAATTGTGGGATAAGGGTATAATTCACAAGTTGTAATGGCGTATCTTTCTTACTCACATCTTGAATTCTTACATACGTTGGTGAAGTTAGGGTTTTTAGTTGTTCTTGAGCCTGAATTTGAGGTACAGTTCAACAATAAAACTTAGATACTGTTCAATAAAGAGAAACGAAAAGAAAAAACAGTAACCTTCGAACCACACAGATACACGTATTAAATTGAAAATGGGCCTGTTCTCTCCAAGTGTTAACAAGAAACCAGTGTTTGATATAACACACTCCAAGAAAAAAGAGCCGGTTGTCAACCCAAGTGCGATGGCAGCTGCATCCTCAATTGGTAAAAGATACTCCCTTACAGTCAATCCTAAGAATGAGCCATTTTTCAGATCTCCAGTTAGCTCAAGAAACAATTCGCTACTGGATCAACCTCAAAGCAGCATGCTTTCTCCAAGAAGCCCTTCAAGCTTACAAAATAAAAGCAATCCCGGATTGAAAAAAAAGGGATCTATTGTGAAAAGGGCAAGTGTAATTGGCTCAGTTGATAAGGAAAACAAAAGAGATAGTACTATCTTTTATGATGCTCAGGAAGCTTTCGACGATTTTGGTGGTCCACAAGCCAAGGGTAACTTGATCAAAAATATTAATCCACCAGATACAAATAGAGTTACTGGCGACAAAACGAAACACATGTCGTTAGTGAGCAAAAAAGTGTACAAATACGTTCCAAGTTCTTCTGGTTTGGTGATGGTGGAAGTGGATGTCAATGACGAAAACGACCGTTTGCAAAGAAGTTCGAGCATTGCCACTTCTATTAGAAGATCTTCTTCAAATATTTCATTGAGCATTGCTGCAAGAACTTCATCTATGAACTCTAAAACAAATGGCGCTCGCACTGACAGTATGAATAACACTCAAATTACTAAGACCATCAATGGGAAGAAAATATCAGGGAACCCTTCAAAACTGAAAAGATCTTCGTCTATGAATTCTATGAGAAGTCCAAAATCACAGACCAATCACACTGGTTTAGACTCTCCTCCTGAAAATCACGGAACTCATGTGAGAACTCCCTTGAAGAAAAAATCTGCTGCTAACCACCCAGACTTTATCCTAGAAGAAACCACTCAGGAAGTAGAAGTTGCCAAAAATGAAGAAAAGCAACAGAGACAATCTTCAGCTACTAAAACAGAAAAGAAAACATCAGCAGTTAAGAAAAAGAAGAGTGCAATGAAAGTTAACCCAATGACCGTGAACACTAGTACTGCTTCTCCTATTGCTCCAAAAAGTAACCTAAAACAAAAACAAGTAGTTTCTTCAATTACAAATTCTAGTAAACCAGTTATGAAAGGCTCTAATAGTGAATATACGGAGAAGAAGCCTCAAATTGTAGAAAACAAGGAACTATCTATAATTTCTGATAAGGACAATAAACTGATTATCGAAAAATCAGAGGTCATTGTTACTAATGGTGAGCAAGAGGGTGGTAATGATGAGACAGAGAAGGAAAATATAGCAGCACCGCCTCCGATTATTCAACTGGATGATTACAATAATGTTTTGGATTCTCCTAGTAGAACTGCCAATACGAAAAATAACTCTGAGCATGGAAACTTGGCTTCTGTGATGCGCTCGAACAACTCTTATTTGAATAATAAGACTACCGCAAAAAATGAAATACCAGGAGAACATAATATAAAAACAGAGACAATAACAAAGGATATTCATAGCACCCCGGTCAAGAAAAAAACTGACAAGATTTTACAAGACGATACTGTTTTGACAAAGCCATTGATGAAACCTGCTTTAAGAAACACACCTTTAAAAAATTCATCTTTATCTAACCATACACCTCTTAACACATCTAAAACACTGTCCAAACAAACCAGTTCTGCTTCTTTGTCCAAAACACCAAAAAGTGCTATGAAAAAAACTTCAAGATTATCCATGGCAACAGAGGAAGCTTATTTGAAGTTGACAACTGCTGAGAACACTAGACTAAATGCTCAGCTTTTGGATGAGAACCAACCAAAATCTAAAATCATCAGATCACCAAGTAAAAGATTATCTACGATGAGAACACAGCCCATTATCACTAAGAGTTCCATGAAAAAAAAGCCAGACCAAAATGTCCGTGTCAAAAACAAACCAACTAAGAATGACGCTTCTGTGGGTAAAAGTAGCAGAGTTGGAGGCAACACTCAAGTTGACAGGAACAGTATTTTGTATCCGTCTGAGCCGGAAAGAAAATCCAGTTTTGAAAGAGAGAGATCTGTTGGTTCCAACATGGGTTTCAAGATGATGTCAATGAGAAATAACGTGGGTGGTGGTGAGCCGGGGTCATATGAAAATGACCCAGACTATTTGGGAGGTGTACCAACACTGACTAGAGGCGGTGGGACATCGAAAAAACATGTGCATGATGATAATGATGATGATTTTTATAATTTTAAGAAGGGCTTCAAGAGTAGATTTGCCGACTCAGATTCAGACACCGGATCTGAGTACTCTGAGTATGTTCCAAAAAGCACACGTAGGTCCTCGATAATTTCTCGTGTCACATCTCACAAACAACATCAACAACAGCCTACGATTCAAAGAGGGCCTAGTCCATCTTCTAATCAATCTGCGAAAAATTCTTCTAAGATGTCGAATGGGTTCCACTCTCAAACAAAACCTACACCTACACTTAGAGACCCGCCTCCATCTAATGACAGATCTGGCGCAGGAAACAAAAAGAAGACATCTTTTGGAGGTAAGTTGAAAAAGATTTTTGGGAGATCGAAAAAGTAAAATGTGTATTTTATGCTACTGTGTATTTATATATAAGTAAATTACTAAACAAACAAACGCTAATCCAATTGTTCAATGAATGTTTGAATGAGTCACAAACGTAAGTAGGCACTTGTTGGAATTTTCAATTAAGGAAATCTTTAGGTTTCTCCTTTTGAGTTTTTGAATAGGTTTCCGTTTAAAGCTGTATACAGTTTTGATTCTCATGAGGTCTATTTTTATTACTGTGTTACTCTTTGTTTGCCTCAGCACAAGTCTGACTGTGTCACGTGCATGAGAGCTTTTGAATGTAAAAATAAAATATAGGTAAGCATTCTTCTGGAATGGAAATGTTCGCCCGTGAGTTGTATATGTTCGCCCTGACGAGTTCTTATAGTTAGAAGAAGCTCGTGTCACTTTTATAGTATAGTGTAGTGTGTGTGGGCGAATATTTCCAGAAAAATATATTTTTTATATTTTTTTTTGAACTGCAGGAAGCATTTCGGGGAACTGGAAGCAGTTTTCACTAAGAACGTGTTTCTAGAAACGGTTTCTTTTAATTTTTTATTTTGAAAAATGTCACAAAATGACAATATGTTGTGACTGACATACATGTTTTTTCTTGTGTCACGTGCATAATGAGTAGAACATCAGACTATGAGTGAACAGACGTAATTTCACTGGAGAAAGTGTTCTTTAATGTTGTCTTGGTTATGTTCACGTCTGATAAAGTGTCTCACCGCATTGCTCTAAATATACAAATTACGATATTTAAAGTAAACAAAACATAAGTGTATCAAAATTTTATCTTAAATGTCTATATATGCGTGTATACTTGTATGTAGAGTTAGTTAGTTAAATGAATGATTCAATAGATGAATGCTAGTTCGCCAATACTTGTTTGAATGCATCACAAACGTATTGTAAGTTTTTGTCGTTGATCCCACTTAAAGAGATTCTGCCGTCTTTTGTCAAATAAATCGAGTACTGTTGTCTTAAAGTGTTTATCTGTTGTCCGTTTAAGTTTGAGAAATAAAACATGCCGTGCTGCGACCTATCGTCCAGAATGTTTTTAAAGTTGGGGTACTGTTTCAAGTTTTCGTGTAGTTGGACTCTTACTTTGTGAATTCTTTTAAACATTGTTTTCAAGTCTGCAAACCACTGGGCCTTCAACTCTGGGTTGGCCAAAACGTTGATGACAATCTTGGCCCCGTGAGTCGAAGGAGACGAATATTGGGATCTCACAATTTTTTCTAAATTCAATTCAATGTTTTCTCTAAGCGCAGCATCCACACCATTTGGAAGAATGATGCTCAAAGATCCAATTCTTTCACCGTAAAGCCCCATGTTCTTGGCAAACGACTGACATAGGAAAAATCCGTCTTTCCAGTCATATTTGTTGATGTATTGGGACAAGAAAGCCACGTCTGTTAAAAGATCGCCAGTTTGTAAACCTTGGTATGCCATATCAATAACGGGAATCAAGCCCAACTCATGCACTTTGGCAAAAATGCGGTCCCATTGTTCAGCAGTCGGATCCAACCCAGTAGGATTATGACAGCAAGCATGCAATAGTATGGAGTCTTTCTTCCCAGACTCTTTACCCTGAACAGTGTCCCCCCTTTGTGAGAATTTCCCCAAATCAACCAATAGTTGATCGATATCGATTGTGTCTGGACTTTGTTTATTGTAGTATGAGTATGTGTGAATTTCGTTAAACCCTGATTTGTGCAATATGTTTGTATGATTACCCCAAGTGACGTTTGGGATTATGATTCTTTTTGAACTGTAGCTCAATAAGAAATGCGAGCACAAAGACAATGCACCAGTCCCACTGAAAGTCTGTATAGTAAGAATATCATCAAACTTCTCCTTAGAGTCCACCTTAATGCAGTCTTGGAAAAGAAACTTTTTCACAAGTGAGTTGTACTCGGGAGCCCCCAAGATAGGCAAGTACGTCAGAGTGTGCTCGTTGATCATATCAATAGCCTTTGACACACTGGGAAAAATAGGCGTCACTCCATTCTCGTCCTTGTATATCCCTACAGTCAAGTTAACCTTGTTTGGGTTTGGATCTTGCGCAATGATAGATGACAACCCTAGAATGGGATCCGGATGCTGTTGCGGAAGATTGATGAGGGTGGTTTTAAATCTTCTCGAGCTCAGTTTGAAGTCACCTCCTAGCTTCGATAATAGTTCTATGCTGACTAAGCAGTTCCTTTGTTTGAGTAGTACTGATTTGTTCCACATGCTAAATGCTAGTTTGAGTTGCTTTTTTTTTTTTTTGTTTTTTGTTATTGCCTTTTTGTTGTCCTCTTGTACTTGGACAAAAAGGGAAAATGTTTATATATGCAATGCAATTACCCTAATTTTTTTTTTGAGTCCCTAACCCTGTAATTGATTTATAGTTCTAGATCGATTTGTCCAAGACTCTACCTGAAATATTTATTTATTGACTTCAGTCTTTCTCTTTGTATTTATATACATCAACTATATTATACATTCAAGTGGTCAGTAATTATATTTTGTCGTGATCTTCTACGTAGAGTGAACAAAAACCAAAGACTCTCGGCATGAGTTGAGCCTCTTGTAAAAATTTCTTTTTTTTTCATATTTTTTTTTTTCATCTCTCCAGTTTCTCTTTATCTACAGTAATTTCTTCTAGATGCCTTTATCAATTGTTTGGTGGAGTGTCCGTTTGTACGGCACTCACTTTTTTCTCTTTTTGTTATTGTACGCACCTATTAATGACTTGACTCGACGTGATCATTCATAATGATGAACAGTCAGAAAAGCACGTGTAAAAAGTGTGTACTAGAGTGAAAGAAACCACAGCGGTACAGGAACGTTCCTAAAATTATATAAGCACTTAGTCGAGAGATATGTTGTTGTTAGTGTGTTCTCTAGTGGTGCAGATTAATGACAACTCTATCCCTTTATTCCTTCATTAAGCTCGAATGATTCTATGTTGAATCATTAAAAGTCGACATTTTTTTGTTTTTTTTTGAATGACTAAATGTGGATAGTTGATGTCACTAGGTCATCTATTATTACTTGTTTATATTGAATCGACACCTTTTTCATCACTATGTTCTAAGCTTTCGAAATTTAAATTTGGAGAAATGTCCAATATCATTGCTATGATGTGTGTGTAAACGCAGAGAAAGATGAAAGTCGAGTAATGAAATGTATTACTCTCGAACGTAGATTGCAAATCAATTAAAATATAGTACACTCTACGCCGTATTGTTAGTAAAAATATATAGAAATATTACAACAGAGTCATTCTTTTTCCCCAATTTCTCCATTTTCTCCACCCTTTGGATTTTTCTTGTATGAAGAAAAGGAGATGGAGAGAAATCGTGGGGGAAAGAAGAAGAAAGACAAAAGAACGCCTTGTTTTCGGATAACCCAGACAGTTACTCGGACTATAAAATACACGTCTATTTTACGTAGATCTCGGCCCTTTTTTTTAAAAAACAGTCCGAGTAATGTTACCCTGATCATTAGGACAATACAAAGAGTCACATGACCAAAGACAAGAAACACACGACACGCACATGTGTCAATACTTGATCTGCGCATTTGTCTGAAGACACGCTCTATAACATTGCAGAGTAGTAGACAGTGACTCAACCTCAAAAGGGGGTAATAATTAATCAAACCTTAAAAAAACAAAAATTATTTATCAAAAAAAAAAAAAACATTTTTGAAATTTGGACTTATAAAACCTTAAACTTCAAGAGAGATAGTGAGGTTTTCACTTTCGACAACTTGACAAAAATGTTGATGTTTGTTGTGTGCTTGTATTCTGGGTTTATAAGTTGATGAATGATGTTGATCATATGTAGATTATTATATAAAAGTAGACTTCTGATTGATATTTTAATTTATTGAGTAATATCTGAATAAAGTGAAGAATGACAAAGAACCACACACCGATCAAACAAAATACAAATAAAATACACAAATATGTCTAGTGATGCCGATATTCCTTCTTTGAGTGGCAAAAATGAAAATGGAGTCAACAAAAAATCATCTACTTTATCTGATCCTTATCCTAGCTCTTTAGATGACAGTACTACTACTAGCAGCAGCAGCAGTAGTAGTAGTGGGGACAGTACTGGTAACGATGACAGTGCCGAAAGTACTAGTACCAGTGATAGCAGCAGTACTAGTGGTAGTAGTAGTAGTAGTAGTAGTAGTAGTAGTAGTAGTAGTGGTAGCAGTAGTGATAGTGAAACAAGCACTAGCACTAGTAGTGGCTCGAGTGTTGAAAGCAGCTCATCATCAACATCATCAGAAGAAGAACAAGATTACGGGTCTGTTGAGCTGTACTATGACAACGATTTTGACGGTGTGCACTCAGCACAAGTCCCGTTGTTTGAAGTTGTTGAAGACAGTGGTAACGGCGGGTACACTGACGAGCCTTCCGATCACGAATACAACGAGTCTGATGGGGAAGTTACCGGCTACGAAAGAGATAACATATACGATTACGCTCGTGAAGATGAATTCGACCACCCTGATGTCTATGGAAAAGATTTCCCATTGATATACAGTCATGACAGTGGGTATGATGGTGATGCCGATCATTACTATGACGGTGAAGTGGACGACGACCATCTTTCTGAAGACAACAGCGGATATTCTGAAATCAGCAACGAGGATGACTATGCACAATACATTGATTCTGATAATGCATCTTCCTCCCCATCTGAAATTTACAGTGAAAACGATGACCTGTACGATTATGACGAGGAAGAGGAAGAAAAAGATCACTACGGTGATGGCTACAACGAAGACAATGAATTGATTGGGTATGATAGCCAAGATGAAGAAGGGTATGGAGACTACTGGGACTACCCAGACCACAGCAACGTCAGAAACAGAAAAGACAAGACTTTAATAGAGGAGATTGTTAAGATGGACGACGATCTAACAAAACAACTTGAAGAAATTATGTATTTGAACGGGAAACTTGATACATACGCTTACTCTATCAACAGAAAGTTGGAAAACGAAATAAAGACTTTGGAATCAAAATATGATAAATTGAAAACCTCGTTGCTTGTTGTTGCCACAATTCTGTTATTGGTTTTGTTACACTATGCAAATATCTTGCCTGATTATTTCTACAACGTTCCAAACTACATATCACATCACAGTTTCTCAGATTGAAACTGAGTAAACAAAATATATTCAGTTATAATTTTAATACTTTTTAAACTTTTCAAATTTCCTTACATATGTATTTAGTACATACCCGGATAGTAGACTCTGTTTTTCTCAAAAAAAAAAATGTGTCAAAAATTTGTAAAAAAAAAATGTTTAGTTTGCAAATGACTCAATTAAACCAAGCGGCTAAACTCTATCTTGTAAAAATAACAAACCAACTGCTGTTTTTGCAGGGACTAAACAGATAAACAAGACAACCAAAACACACAAACCGATCAAGAATATCTACTAAAACTCTAATGATAAAAATCATATTAAATACTTCTTCTAAGCAATTGGCTCGGGAATATAATCATGTCATTACAAACTTTGGGCTAGCATTCAAGTTTTTCGATGTGCAGGTGGTACATAGTGCATTGAACATGGAGCTATTTACAGAAAACTGTACGTTTCTTCAAGAAAACGAATCTTCAGAACTCAAAGTGTGCATTGTGTCACCGGGAAACTCGTTTGGATATTTGAATGGTGGTTTTGATAAGGGTATTTTAGATTTATTCAACACAACTTTCCACAGTGAGCAGATAAAAGAAAACTGGGCCGATTTCCAAGATATCTTTCAGAAAGAGCTCAAAGTTTTGAACAAAACAACGTACTCACCACAGCTAAATCCATCTCTACTGGATCTTACCAAGTATCATTACACGTACATTGATGACAAATACAACAACATAAACCAGAGTATAAAGTTTTCTCACATTTTGCACATGCCCACAATGACATCGCCAGAAAGACCTTTGTTCAACAACTTTGAAGCAGGAATTGAAAAGCCCCACAACGGAAGTGAGTTTCAAGAAAAATTCAAACTTGTTTTCAACTGCTGTTTCGCATCTCTAATAAAGTTACACACGGTGTTCAATGACTTAGATGTCGTAGTCATACCAGGCTTCGGTGCAGGATACGGGGGTGTGGACAATGATATATGCGCATTAGCAGTGGTAACTGCCATAAAGCTGTTTGAGTTGAATTTACTGAATGATCTGGACCCGAAAGTTTTGGAGAGACTTTTATTAAAAATTCAGTTTTTCCAAAAACTAGATATATTTTCAGAATTTAACAAGTTTGAACAAAACATAAAGAGCTATCAGAGTATAGAGACTTTATCTGATCATATATATAAAAGATCTTTATAGCTCAAGATGCGTTTTTTTTTTTTTTTTTTTTTGATCTCTAGTCAAAAAAATAAAAATTATTATGTGTTTTTATGAAATTATACACGTTGTATAAAAGGGGATTAACGATATCGAGGACACTTTTATACTTTGACACCTTCAATCTTTTTAATCTTTGAAACGTATCTCAAAAAAATAGTAGATATAACGACACTTATAAAAACCACCACAAATGATGGGGCATAAGATAAAATAACACTATTATTGTAAATATCCAAAACTTCTGTTAAAGTAGTCCCTGTTAACTCCTTTCTTACCAAAGACGAATCATGGACCAATTCCTTGTAAAATTTCAAATTTCCAATGGAAGAGAAGTACTTGAATAATGACTTGTCTAATTTTTTTTCAAAGATGGTTAAAGTTAAAGATGCACCTAAAACATTACCAATAGATCTCCATAGATAATATAACCCAGTGAAGGTACCTTGTTCACATTTATCAACGGTAAATACAATACTAACCAAAGTAGAAACCAATAAAGTACAATAACCATAGTAAAACAATGAAGTGGTGAAGATGATAATGAATTTCCAATAAATTTTGCTGTTATCCAAAAAGAATAAAACAGCTTGTTCAGCAGTAGCTTCGCCTGTATTTGGAGGCAGGTGGTTTATTAATAAAGTTTCCAAAATTAAACTGGCAGCTTGAAATAAGAAAGATGTGGCAATCAACCAGTAAGCACAATGTTCTAAATCCATGGTAGTATGTTTCAAAATAAAACCAGTGATAAATGATGCAACAGGAGATGCAAATGAAGTGAAGATAGTGAAAAACCCAACTCCAGCAGTGGAAAAATTTTGCAATAATTGTAAATATAAAGGCTTTCTAAAAATTTCACCAAATGTGACGAATGAGGAAAATAAAGTTAAAATTGAAACGACCCCAAATTTTCCTGAAATTTTTTCAAAAGGTACAATTCTTTCTTTACACCAAAATAATTCATTCAGCATAAATATCACAAAAGACAAAATCGTCAGACAAACAACAGAAAATGTACTCATTCCAACCTCAGTGTTACTGGTTAAAATTAAGATACCCCCAATAACAAAAATTAACAAAATAGACCCACCAATATCAATCTTGCTCAAATTCTTGGCTGAAAACCTTCCCTTAGTAGGCACATGAGCTAGTTTGACATTAAGGTTTGTCCAGGTGAAAACAAAACAGCTGATAATAAGTGGAATTTGACCAGCAAAAACAACTCTCCAGCCATATTTTTCAATCAAAAACCCACCAAGAGGGGCACCTAAGAATTGCCCAACTGCATACACTAAATTTGCATAACCTTGATAAACACCTCTCTCCTTCGCAGTACATATGTCACTGACAGTGATACTGCTCATGGCACTCAAGCCACCAGCCCCAATCCCACAGATAGCTCTTGCAACAGCAAATTGGGGAACACTATTTGCAAATATATTCAAAAAACAACCAATACCAAAGAAAAAGTGAGCACACAGCAATGCAAACTTACGACCTGTTAAATCAGATAGCTTCCCGTATAAAGGCTGAAATGCAGTGTTGGTCAACAAAAAACTGGTTGCAATCCATTGTTTCTGCTCACTGTGTTTGAACTCTTCACTGACAATATTCATCATATTGGCTACAACGGTATTATCAATACTTGCCAAGAAAGATCCCATCCACAAAGAGAACAAAATTGGAGCTTTGCGTAACGCTAGATTATGCTGATGATATTCTCTTTCCAAATCATCATACTCGTTAGTTTCATCAGTCTCTGACCTCACAATCAATGGAGATCTTTCAGTTGCACTCATTTTTTATTTTTATTTTTTTATTAGCTTGTTTTGACGTTTGAGTCTTTAGACTTTTCTTGTCTAGATGTGTACTTTGCTCCTTTAGGAATTGTTAGTTGTTTTCAGGTTTCAAATAGGACTACTGGGAAACCGTCTCTTTATATACATTCATCTGTTCAAATTCACGATTAAAAGTTGTAGTCATTATATGGTGAATTTTTTTGTGCACGTTTGTTGGGCAAGTTTCTTTTTTTTTTTGCTATCTCACGTATTTTTGTCGTGTGTAAAAACTCGTGAGCCATTATTTTTTTTACTATGATATTTTTTCTTTCGGGTCGGCGAAAAATACCGACAAAAAATAAGCGAGCTTAACAAATCTTCGTACAAAAAAAAAAAAATACACACACGTGGAATACTGGTATAAAATTGTAATTGTCTTGGTCTCAGTTATTTACTTAGTGAAAACTAACTTCTTGTAATGCAACTATGTGAGTTATATTCGATTCTACAATTAATATATACAAACAGCTAAAGAAAGCCATTTTGACTTGGCAGAGTGGTCTGAAATCTTAATCCCTGACGTTTCATGTACATTCAAACGCTCAAGCATGAATAATAATGCGTTAACAAGAAGATGCTTTTATCGTAAAAAATTTTAAAAAATATAGTTCCATTTTATTTACAAGTGTTAGCAGACACAAGGCTACTCAAGTTTAGGCGTTGTGGCAGCGCATTTTATTATTTAAAATAATCCATTTTTGGTAATAACTGTTTTTGAAAAAAAAAAGTTCAATTCTTTGTGGAAACAGATCATCTAGGACACAACTTTGCCCTCAGTCTTTTCTGTCACCCGCTTCAGATTGACTTTTATCCGTTTTGATATTAGATTCGGAGGATGTAGACTTGGTGGCAGTGGTTTCGCTATTAGTTTCTCCTAGAATGTCTTCTTCCTGCTTTCTTAACTTTTCAGTCAATTCTTTAGTGAAATATTTTTCGAAATCACTATTTCTTTCAGGGAAAGGTCTTTGACCCAACAGACTGATCATATCTTCTCTCAACAAAACCTCTTTTTTCAATAATAATTGTGCGACTTTTTCAACCTCAGCAGATTTTTCTTTTAGCAAACTTGTGCATCTTGCGTGACATTCTTGGATGATTCTGTAAACTTCTCCATCAACAATAGTCCCGGTTGCTTCACTGAACGGTTTGGTGTAATCGTTTTGTTGCATACGGTCTTCCTTGGAGTAGTAAGTCCAACCAATCTTAGGACTCATACCTAGCTGAGTAACCATGGTGGTGGCCATTCTGGTAATTTTCTCAATATCATCAGCAGCACCACTTGTGACAGTAGGGAAGTTTAATTCTTCAGAAACTCTACCACCCAACGTAGTGGTGATTTTATCCAGTAACTGTTGCTGGGTGTGCAAATATAGGTCACCTGGTAAATATTGAGCATAACCCAATGTACCTTGAGTTCTAGGAATAATAGAGACTTTTAACAATGGGTCTGCAAATTCCAAAAACCAACCACAAATCGCATGTCCAGCTTCATGATAAGCAATAATTTTTTTTTCTTCAGGAGTCAAAACTTTGGTTTTCTTTTCGATACCGGCAATGGTTCTGTCGATGGCTTTTTCAAAATGATTCAAAACAACATAATTGGCATTTTCTCTAGCAGCAATTAAAGCAGCCTCGTTACAAGCATTGGCAATATCAGCACCAGAGAAACCTGGAGTCAAAATAGCCAATCTGTCAACTAAATCGTTGATTTCGTTAGCATATTTGATTTTGGACAAGTGGACTTTGAAAATTTGTTTTCTACCTTCTAATTCTGGATTATCCAATTCGACATGTCTATCGAATCTACCTGGTCTCATCAAAGCTTTATCTAGAATATCAGGTCTGTTAGTACCTGCCAAAACGACAATATGTTCAGCAGGAGTAAAACCATCTAATTCAACTAACAATTGATTTAGCGTAGTTTCTCTTTCATCGTTGGCATTGTTTGCACTCCCACTACCTCTGGCTTTACCAATGGCATCGATTTCATCAATAAAAATAATACATGGCGCATTAGCTCTGGCGTTTTTGAATAAGTCTCTGACTCTAGAAGCACCCACACCAACAAACATTTCAACAAATTCAGAACCAGAAACGGAAAAGAAAGGAACACCAGCTTCACCGGCAGTAGCTTTAGCTAACAAAGTTTTACCGGTACCTGGTGGACCACTTAGAATGGCACCTCTTGGAATTTTTGCACCCAAGCTTTCGTATTTCTTTGGATGTTTCAAAAAGTTGACAAACTCCATAATTTCTTCTTTGGCTTCATCACAACCTGCAACATCGTCAAATTTGACCTTAACGTTGGAATCTTGATTGAATTGTTTAGCCTTGGATTTACCAACTTGGAAAATACCACCCGATTGTTTTGAAGCAGCGTTGGCACCTCTTTTAAGTAGCCAAAACATACCAACTAACATCAACAATGTAGGCCCAATTTGATAAAAACCTTTGACCAAACTACCTTGTTGAGTGTAGATAACAGGAACTTTCATTTCTTCTGGCAAGCCCAGTTCTTCTTGAGCTTTGCTTAATTTTTGTTCAAATTTTTCTAGAGAACCGATGTTGAAGTAGTAGTATGGTTCAGTCAAATGAGGGTCATTTTTACCATTGGCATTCAATTCAACTTCAACGACTTGCTTGTTAACAACAATCAATTTATCAACGTAACGTCTGGCTAAAAGTCTGTTTCTGAATTCTTGCCATGTGATTTCTCTGTCGGACCCACCTTCTCCAAGCAAGGTCAATAAAAACATAATACCGAAACCAATCAAGGCAGCATTAACTAGGTTTAATCTAAATTCAAACTTTGGTCCGTTTGGAGTGTTATTTTTGTTACCCCCTTGAGCATTCTTTGTGAAGACAAATTCAACTCTAGGTTTGTCTGATTTTGGTTTGGAAGCTGAGCCTGAAGAAGGCTGGCCGTTAGTTTCCTTTTTGGCACTGTCTTTATGCATGTTCAAGTTTTCGACAGCTTTGTTTTCTAACCACGCTTTAAATTTTGGGTCTTGAACAATGTATTTGTAAGAGTCAGGATGGTTCAAGTTGAAAAATCTGACTTCAACGTTTGGAACCTTGTCGTATTCTTCAAACTTGGCTTTTCTTTCCGCTTCAGTTTTCGCATTCATGGCGTCCATGAATATTTGATTTTTTTTCAAAGCAGTTGCATCGATGTCTTTCTTTTCTAAGATTCTTAATCTGTTACTTAGCGCAAACATTTCTTTGAAACTTAATGTGTTTTTAAAATCTTGAATGTCTCTAAGTAGTTCCGGATTATTAGAAATATCATCATCATGTTTCTTTGACGAATCTTCTTGGAAGACAGCAAAGCTTTGATGGAAACTTCTATTTATTTGATACACACCCCGGTTTCTTGATTTTAACTTTGACAGTCCAGTGGCATATGTTCTTGAAAACATAGAAAGTTCTCTGGATTTTGTGTTATCTATATGTGTAATGGATTTTGATATATTTTGAAATAAGGATCTACCTGTGTTGAACCCCATTTTACGGGTTGGAAAACCTAGTAACATGGTTGGGTAGATTGTAGTTGTGGTTTTTTTTACTTCCCTCTTCTATATTCAAGTAGTGCATTTGAAAGATACAATATAGAGTTTACATATCTGACCAGTGTTAAATCCATTAAAACAATGTTTTATGAACGAACGTCACTCAGATGATAATTGCCACCAATAAACATAAAAAACTGGAAACTCAAAATATCGCGCAGATGCTTGAAACGAAAAAAAAAACAAAAATGCGATTGCAAGCGACGAACCAAATTCACATACAAAAAAATATTATACAGTTGAAACCCAGTAAGCTTTGGTTAAATTCAGGATAAAGATTGTCAAAAGTGTAGAGCTTTTGAAAATTTGAGATTATAAAAAGTATTCGTAAGTCTTAAATATATATTGGTTTCAACTTAGTTTTGACCAGGTTATTTTCTACTAAAAGACGTAAGCTATGTTTTTATTTTATAAACTGGTATTATTTATAGAAATATGTAAAGAGCACCGCAATTCATCAATTGTTTGACTCATATTGCACTTGTTTTTCTATTTCACTCAAGGTGTCTTGGTCCACCAGGCCCTTGAAAAGATGTAGAGGCAAATCGCTCAACCCTGTTTTCATGTTTCTTAGGTTGTCATCTTTTATTTTAGTTTCGTATATTATGTTTCTTTTCAACATTTTCTTCTTGTCACTTTCTGTTAGAGGCGTTAATGTTTTTTTCAAAACTTTTGTTGGCTGTGTAAACTTTGGTACATGAAGGGTGTTAGTGTATGGGTCTCTGATTCCGCTGTTGTCGATAAATTGAATTTTCTCTCTTTCGTAGAAAACATCCTCGTTATAACTCGAACAGGATTGAGCGTGCATAAAAATCCAATTTTCTTTGTTTATTTTGTCATTCAAGGAAATGTTCATATTCGAATTCATCATGTTAAAAAACTCAACAGTACGTTTGGCATTGCTGCTGACATGGAATGGTGTTGCAGAGTGTGATCTTTGTTTGATGGCTGAGTTGGCAGTTGTGTTAATAGATGGTGTTGCTGACGGGGATGCGGATTGCAACCCTACTCTATTACCCAAGCCGGGAGAAGACGCAGATGCTCTTCCTTTCAAAGCTGTTGCAGGTGTTGTTGCAACAACAGGATAAGAGCCACGCGTACTATTAATAAACTTTCTAGCAACTTCTTGAGGAGAGACAGGGCTATTGGAAGGAGGGTATGCTTCTGTAGTGACGTAGTAGTCGTCAATTCCAGGTCTCCCGTTTTTGACTAATTTGTAACCAAACTCTCTAAAACAACTTCTAGCTGTTGTTATTGAAATCGTTCTTGTTTTAATACCTTGTTTCAATAACCCTTTTTCCAACAAGTACTCTTTTTCTGCATCTGTAAGGAACGCCTTGTATAAAGTAGTTTTGTAATTCAAAAAAAACACATACGCGTCTTTGTATTTCAAATGCCTAGCCATATCACTTCCTAACACATATAGAGTTTTCCCGTGGTTTCTATCTGGTAAAGTAAATGTTTTCACACTGTATTGCTTATTGTCCTTCAACTCTCCAAACGCAGACACTTTCAAATCACCTTCCGGGTCAGGATTTAAAACATATTCGTCGTTGACCAACTCAACAAGCTTCCCAGTTTCGTCAATTGGAATTTCATCTAGCTTATATTTAAGTTTTAGGAAAGGTTCGTTGGAGATGTTGATCATGCCCCCTCTTCTCTTTTCCTTGATAGGCGGTCTACCACGTCCTCTTTTCACAGCGTACCCAGCTTGCTGTGGTGACAGCTGTTGAGATGTTTGTGATGACTGTTGTTCCATTTCTTGCTCTTCATCTCTTTGCTCCTGCTCTTTTGTATCTTGTTGATGGGTTTCTGGATCATGGGATTCTTCAATATCCTCGTTGAATGTTTGGTTACCCTCGTTTATTTCAATTTGACTTTCTTCACTCATTTTTTGCGCGCAGTCTGTTGTCTAATTAATTTTCCTTTTGTCTCGTGTTTCAATTGAGAACGTTTTATATTATCATCATCAACACCAGTCACCAGTTCCACTTAGCCTTAAAACCTAAATTCCTATAAATTTCACGGTTCATAAACAAGAAACAACAAAACATTGAAAAGTTGTTACAGAGAAAATAAAAAAAAATTGAAAAGAACCCAAACACACACACACACAACGCGCGTACATACCCGGACTTGTCAAATTTTCTAAGTCTTAATTAGTAGGGTTCTTTGATTAAAGAAGAGAGAGCAAGACAACAGAGAAACAAAAGAAACTGTTGGCACAAAGAAGTCTTGAACTCAATGTATAATTGGTATATTGATTGTCTATAAAGTCTATATAAGAAATACTAGAAAGTTAGAATGGCGGAATAACATTGTTTAGAACATCTTTGACAACTAGCTGTTGAAGAAAGAAGTCTGCCTCATCCTGTGAGACATAGTCTTTTTTCCTGTGCAAATGGGTGCTGTTGTGCGGACTCTGGAGCACGTTTGAATCAATGGATTTGGTGTCTGAGTAATGACCATGACTGTTGTTGTTGCTATGGCGGTTATGGTGGTAATGATGATTGTGGAGTTCATCGTAGTGGCTGTCTTGGTGTACATGCTGGTTGTAATGCTGTGTTTGTTTCATCACGTTTAGCTGTTCCAACTTGTTACAAAGATCGTCAATCAAGTCTGGGTCACCACCATAAAGTATACTTGGGTCTCTAATAAAATTGGTGTGCTCCATATGTTCCTTGGTGATACTCAATTGTAGTTTGAAGGGAAAGTACCAGAAACTAGCTCTTTTCACAAGATCGGGCGTGACAATATACTCGGTTTCGTCAAATGAACGATCCGTCACATATAAAGTTTCAGAGACATACGGAGTGATGGAGAACAATTTCGATAAAATCACCATGTCGTTTAGTGAGGTTGTCTGCACTCCACCTCCTTTCCCCTGAACACTGAACCTGTGCACTCTCAAGTGTATCACTATATCCAAAATGTATTGCCTTAATGGAGAGTAAAAGTACGTCACATTACCTGCGGTGGCCCTTATACTGGACCAAGTCTTGACAAAATTTGAGTAGTAGGCCTCTAAGGCCTCTATGTTTGTTGTTGACGACTTTGGATCATTTAGTTGGTACTGGTTTAAAAAAGATTCCATAGAGCAACTCAACCAAAACTGTTTAAACAAATATGGGTTCTTGTACAAAACACTCATATTGGATATACAAATTGCGTTGAACGTCTGTCCGTTCCTATTGGCAACGCTTTTATTGATCTTAGTTAGACATTGAAGAAAATACGCAATTTTCACGCCATCTGTGTTTTGTCCGTCGGTGGTTTGTAAAAAGGATGGAATAATAATCAAAATCTCGTGACTTTGTTGCTTATTACCACCATCATTGACATTGTTTGTGGAATTCTCATCAATGTAATTTCTCGAGCTTTGTTCCAAGGATTTCAATTCTTGAGCAAAATAGTCTTTGTTCTGAGAGTTACAATCCAAGATTCTATATTTGATCCAGCTAAAACAATTGATATACTCTATCAAATTAGTCACAACTGCATCTATAGATGCTGGATTCGGCGTGTTGTTATTTGTGTTTATAATGAAATGTTTTCCAACCACTAGGGAGTAGATGAACGTGTGTATGAAATCTGGAGCATTGGGATTCCCTGTATCCATTTTCTCAGTATCTTTTTAGTCTTTTTTTTTGGTATTCGTTTTCAACTCTTACATCTTAAACCATCTTCATGAACTAGCAGATGTTTATACAAGTATGAAAACGAGTAACTCGTACGAATACGCTTTCACTCTAAAATTGACATCAATTCTCACTCTTGTACGAATTTGTTGTCAGCACGTGAGTCTCGTTGATAATGATATTTTTTTTTTTCTGTGTCGTTTCTTTTTTTCAGATTTTTTTTTTTTTTTTCCCAATGCTCACTTTTTTTGTATGGGCAACCCTGGCTGTGGTACAATTTTCCAGTTAGAGCTGAAAGTGCAATTACAGATGCAGTTGATGGCTTGACTGATTTATTGATATCTATAAGGAAGCATCTCAAAGATATAAAAATAAAGAAAAACAACCATTAAACTACCAAACATACTTTACTCTAATAGAGATGGCTAAATTAGTGCACAATGTCCAAAAGAAACAGCATCGTGAGCGTGGTCAAACCAATGAGCGTGCTAAATTTGGGTTCTTAGAAAAACATAAGGATTATGTCAAGAGAGCCCAGAATTTCCATAAAAAAGAAAACACTTTGAAGATTCTTAGGGAAAAAGCCCAAGAGAGAAACCCAGATGAGTTTTACTATGCTATGAAAACAAAGAAGATCGACCCTCGTACCGGGCTGCTTATCAAAGAAAGAGGTGGGGAAGAAGACGGAGTTCTTACAATGGACCAGGTGAAATTGTTGAAATCCCAAGATATCAACTATGTGAAAACTTTGAAACAGGAAAACATGTTGAAAATCCAGAAGAAAAAACAGGAATTAGGATTCAAAAGCAAAGGGGCCCACAAGATCTTTGTTGAGAATGCTGAAGAGATGAATAACTTTCAACCTGAAAAATACTTCAACACTACCAAGGAAATGCTGGGGCGTAGAGAAAACAGATTGCGTTTGAAACAGATGACCAGTTTTGGGAACGAAGACGACGGCACAGAAACCGGACTTAGATCCGTGGAGGCAGTGATGCCTAAGGAGTCGTTGGACAAGAAGAAAGTCAAGAAGTTCAAAGTTGTCAAAGAATATTTGGAAAGAGAAAAACAATTACAGGAGGTGTACGAGCGTATGGCTCAGCAAAACGAGGGGATGAAGAAGGGTTCTAAAAAGAAGGTCGAGACCAGCGAGGGTAAAACCATTTTCAAGTGGAAAAAGGAAAGAAAGAGATAAAATTCTTTTTGGTTTAGCGTCTATGTGTATTTGTGACTGCTATTATTTGTATATTTAAATATTTGTGTAAAGTTAAATGAAGAATAACTCAATTTCTATCTCGTTACTGGCCGCGTTACCGTATTCTAAGCTTTTTACAAAATTATTGATCACATGACTTACCAATTCTGTATTTTTTTTTTTTCTCAGTCTTCTTATCGTGATGGTGTTGTCTGAAGTTTAATCTGTTTAATGTTGTTTACCATGTAACAAACAAATTTTAGACAAATGAACCAGAAGAACCCACTAACAATAGCAATTACGGGAATGGGCGATTTTACGTTTCAATCATTCATAATAGACAACACGGCCAATGCTGCTGCGGAACATTTGAATGATATCAAAAAGTATTTGTATTACAAGATATTGAACCATGAATATAACCTACACAAGACGCGTAAGAAGGTGTCCCAGTTTAAATACTGCTGTGTAACCAACTGTTTTAGTGGACCTCAGGGAGATGCACACGAGGATGGAGACATGATGAACATTCCGGGGATAAAGCCCGTGTTGGAGTTCTACAAAGTGGACAATCTGAAAAGTGCCGAACTAGCCTTAGAGGTCGCGTACGACCATTTGAAGCATGACAATGATTTATTCCGAGTGGATTCTGGGAAAATAAGCTCTGAGGAAACAGACGAGCCCGGGGTGTTGATCCCCGGGATATTGTTGAACAAGTTGAAGTTGAAGACCCACCAGGAGAACATGGAGTTCCAGAGGATGGAGATTGTTGTTTTCTTGAAGAACTTCCAAGTGTTTGAATTAGAGAACGAAGAAGAAATTGAGGCATTGTTTGAGGAGTTTTATTCAGAAAGTGACAATGAGCACATTGGAGAGATGAGCCAGTGCCGGTTGAGATTTGTATTACTGGAGGGACCTGTGACTGGTGACGATTTCAATGCTTTTGAAACCAGCAAGTTACAACTGTTTGTCACCAATTTGAAACACAACGGGTCGATAACCACACTAAACAAGGAACTAGAGTACTATGAATACCTTGATTTCCACATTCCGAAACCTGTGAAAGTTTTTGATGGGACTCTTTGGATTGGAGACATCGATAGGAAAGATGGATGTATCAACATTCCAGTAGAGGGGTATCCTTCTATTAAGAAGTTGACAAATCCTATCACCAAGAAAACGGTGTACGAGGACCCTTCCACAGGAGAATTGAAAAAATTGAAACACAACATTCAATACAAGTACAAGCGCCCATCCGAAAGAGATGAGGACGATGAAGAAGAAGAAGAAGATGATGAAAACGAAGAAGATGAAGATGAAGATGAAGAAGCAAAATGGATCGATACAAACAAAGATAGTGTGGTCAAGGGGTACCGTTACCAGTCAAACTATGTGATTTTGCCTGAATTCTTGATAAAACAAACGACGCAGATCCGTTCACAAGAAACAGAAAATTACTTTAAACCCAGCATACAGGTAAGAGGGTGTCTACCACGTAAGTCGTTCCCGAGAGAGTGTTTGATGGGGGAAACAATTTTTGTAGTGTGTAATTTATCTGGGTTCCATTCCGGTGGGAAAACGCAGTTTGGAGATTTTCTCGGATTCAACTGCCTAGTGGATGCATTACTTGACGACGACAATGTTTTGATTGCAAGACACATTTCTAAGAAAAGAGAGATTTCCGTGTGTGTTTTGATTCCGTATATGTTGGAAACCAAGGACAGAACCCTTCTTTTATGCAAGTTACCTTTCAGTGAGGATGAAAAAAAGGGGGATTTCCAAAACTTGTTTGAGTTGAGCGAGATGAAGTTGGAATTGGAAAACAATGGCATCAAAGATGAACAACACGAAGAACCAGAGGGTAGTAGTCAGGACAAAAACTACCAACAAATCATGGATGACTATGTCACTTTGAACACGTTTGACAAGAGAGAAACAGAAATCAACATGAACAAGAACGTTTACATGAAACAATCTACAAACCCATCTAGCATTGAACACACTTTACACAGAATCAAGTATCCGTCAATGAATGTGAAGAACATGTTGACGAACAAACTTTTGAACGACTTGTACATCAGGGACATTGACTCCAATGCATCTAGCCCTACTACTATTGCTGACCGTAGGTTTCACCCTGATCTAAACTACATCAACAATTCTGATATCACTCAGGATTTATACAAAGATGTGCGGAAAAACATTGACTTACTAAATGTTGAATCTGTGAAGTCCTTTAATGATAAATTTTCAAAGATTCTTGCCATTAGGAAAAGAGAGCCTCGGAAATCGACTTCTACTACCACCAACAACAATAAAAGAGCTAGATTGGAGGAAGACGAGACCAGTTTGATCTTTAATGAAGAAAACGAAGAAGAGTTCACAAAAGCCAGAAAAGTCGAAATCAAGTCTCTAGAAGATATCCTTAGTGGGTTTTAGATCTCGTTGGTGTGTGTGTCTATAGTCTGTGTATCTAGAAATTATGAAATTTGTAATTAATTAATTGTGACCAGGGTTTCTCCATTGCTTGTCTGTAAGAAATTGTACAGGAATTGTACAGAAAGACTGTTTAAATACATGAAAAACGCGGAGAAACAAGGGGAAGAGGGAAGATGGAACAGGGGAACATCGACCAAAGAGATCTACGGAATAATTACTGCGGGAACTTTTTTTGTTTTTGTTTTTTCTTTTTTTTTTCTTTTTTCCTTTTTTGTTTTGTTGTGTTTTGTTGAGCGAGACCAATACAATAAATTGTCTAATAATAAATTTTGTACGGGAAATAAAAAAATTGATGTCAAATTACGGGGGGGATGTTTTTAATTATTTTAAGATCTCGAGAGCACATGGGAGGAGGGGTTAAAAATATATCTTGTTGTTGATGATTTTATTAATGGTGATGTCAATTAATTAAAGTATTAACTTAATTATTGTGTTGAACTATTTAATTAATACAATGGCTAAATATATTAATCAATTAAATATTGTACCCCTTGATTTAGTTTAGTTGGAGATGATAAGTTTCTCTTCGAGAATTGTATATAAAGAGAGTTGTTTGAAGGTTTGAATTTGTGTTTAGTAATCAAAGTTTCTTACCATTTACAATAGTAACTTTAAAAAGAACAAAAAACACACACCAACACACAACTTATAGAACAATGAGCACATACAATGTTTCCGTGGTGGAAACCAAACCATATTTAGACCAGAAACCAGGGACCTCCGGGTTGCGTAAGAAGACTGTCAAGTTTATGAATGATCCAAACTACACTGAGAATTTCATCCAAGCTATTCTAAACTCTATTCCTAAAGAAGACGGGGGTGCCACGAATGCGACTTTGATCATTGGGGGTGATGGGAGATTCTACAATTTGGAAATTATGGACCTGATTGCGAAGATCTGTGCTGCCAACAAAGTGGCCAAGTTGATTTTCGGGTTGAACGGGATCATCTCTACTCCTGCTACTTCCCATTTGGTCAGATCCCTACCGGGTATCACGGGGGCCATCATCTTGACTGCCTCGCACAACCCAGGTGGTCCGGAAAACGATATTGGGATCAAGTACAATTTGAGCAACGGTGCGCCAGCCCCAGAGTCTGTTACCAATCAAATGTACGATGAATCGAAATCGATTGAACACTACAAAATCGTGAAGAGCTTGCCTACTTTGGATCTATCCCAATTGGGCTCATTCAGCTATGACATTCAAGACCTTGCCAATAGTGGTAATAGCAGCTGGAAATTGGACATTGAAGTCTTGGAGTCCACAAAGTACTACACCAAATACATGGAAACTATTTTTGATTTCCCAAAGATCAAACATTTCTTGTCTTTGAACAAGGACTATTTCTGTTTTGATGCGTTGAACGGTGTCACTGGTCCGTATGCTGTTGATATCTTCCACAACAAATTGGGTGTTCCTTTGGAAAACTTGCAGAACTGCACTCCTAAACCAGACTTTGGTGGGCTTCACCCAGACCCTAATCTAACATACGCACACACTTTGGTTGCCAAAGTCGATGGCGGGAAATTCCCAATGGGGGCTGCTTCCGACGGGGACGGGGACAGAAACATGATCTACGGGTTCGACACTGTCAACGACAAGCCTACTTTCATTTCTCCTGGTGACTCTGTTGCCATCATTTCCGAGTACGCCCAGCACTTGCCTTACTTTGTCCAAAACCCGATCCAGGGCTTGGCCAGATCGTTCCCAACTTCCAGTGCCATTGACAACGTTGCTGCCAAGTTGGGAGTCTCCTGCTACGAGGTTCCAACCGGCTGGAAGTTCTTCTGTTCCTTGTTCGACTCTGACAGATTGAGTATCTGTGGTGAAGAAAGTTTTGGGACTGGGTCAAACCATATCAGAGAAAAGGACGGTTTGTGGGCCATCATCGCATGGCTGAACATCTTGGCTGTATATGACGAATTGAACAGTGAAACTGGGAAAAAACCAACCTTGTTCAACGTCCAAAAAGACTTTTGGTTGAAATACGGCAGAAACTTCTTCACAAGATACGACTACGAAAACATCGAGTCTGAAAAGGCAAGCAAGATTGTCGATTTTTTAAAAGAGTTCACTTCAAACACTACTAGCAACACCACCACAGTTGAAAGCCCATTCGAAGTCGCAGAAATGGGCGACTTCGAGTACAAAGACATCGACAACACCGTGTACAGCAACCAAGGGCTGTTTGTCAAGTTTACCAACGGCTTGAGAATCGTCCTGCGTTTGTCAGGAACAGGCTCCCAGGGCTCCACTATCAGATTGTACGTTGAAAAATACTCCAACGACAAAGAACACTTGTTCGACGCCGTGGAAGAGTTCTTGGGCGACGACATTGCCAAAGTCTTGGAGTTCTTGAAATTCAAAGAATTCATCGGCACAGAAGTCCCAACTGTCAAGACATAATGTCAAGACATAATTGAGTATATATATAGACTTCTTATGTACTTTGTACTTTTATCTATTCCAAATTCACATGTATAGACATCTAATCCTCCATTACTACTAACACTATTACTGTACACCAACCTTTGGCAAGTATCAGGGTAACATACATTACGTGAATTTGTAAGTTCCGTTTCCGTTTACAATCTATTTTTTCCCGTGAGCTGTCTCCTCCTTCTTTTTTTGGTTTCATGAGTTTTCTTTGTTTTGTTGGGTTTTTTAGTTCTTTTGTTGAACAGAACTTGTTGTATTAGACTTATAATCTAATCTTTTACTGCCGTAGTTTCAGTGAGCTAGGAGTGTCTTTTAATCAAGTGAGTTTTTTTGATTCTGTAGTGTAAAGCGTGTCCCAATTCAATTTCTATAAGTTCGGTTTTCAACTTCTATTTATATACACTCTGTTGTTCTCATGTGTTTCAAATTACACAATTTCTCAATTGACGTTCTAGAGTTCTTGATTCGATGATTATTGTCGAGTTCACTGTCAAGAATACACTTTATTATATTTTGATTAGACAATTAATCAATTTAAGTAAACACAAACACACAACCACCCCACACTAGAAACAAATACACAGATATCACAGAAAATGTTTTCTTCATGGAAAATAAGTAAAAAATTCAATTTCGGTGGCAACCATGAGAAACACGAAAAACAGCTTGCCGATAAACAATCCCAGAAACTCGAAGAGTCGGTGGTGGCTTCTTCCGTAAACGGACATGAGGGAGAAAACTCTCCGACCACGACTTCCAACACTGGTGCAGGAAACACGTCGACCGGTGAAAGAAGACAAACAATAGTGCCAACACCAAATTCCGTGGCCCCGGTAAGACTGTCTTCCGAGGTGTCGAGATCCTCCATGGACACCACAAGAACCAACAATACACACCCTATCACGACGACGACAAACGAAATCTGCTCAAATTACTCATCAGCAGGCGTGTCTATGTCAGAACTTGGTGCTCGTCAACAACAGTCCACTGTTTCTGTCAACGGGATAAAGACACATGGATTGGAACAAGAACAGTACGAAACTCCACCAAGAAATTTTGAACAACAACAGCAACAAGCCAGATCTCCACAGTCTCCAGCCGTGTCCTCGTCCGGTGCTTCTTCATCCATTTCTTCCTCTGCTTCTTCTATGCTGTCGGCTCCTGCCTCTGAAAACACAACTAATAGTCAAATTCCAACTCCAACCCCAATACCATCTTGTCAGCCTAACGATATCCTGCCAGAAAACCAGCAAGCTGGTTCTTCGTTAGCAGGGATTATGACGATCAAGATTTACTCCGGTGACTCCTTCAAACTACCGTTCCCTATTATCTACAACCAGCAGTTATTGTCGAGACTTTTGGGGTCCAGCAACACCAAACAGGCTCCAAATTTGATGGACGACTTAAACAAGTATATGGAAATCCTTTCCTTAAACCATAACTCACGCTCGGGAGACCCCGACTCTGGGCTGTCTCTAAACGGAAAAGACCGTTCCTCCGACAATTTTAACAATTCCTCTGTGTTTTCTAGCAACACTATACCTGAGTCCAATAACAACGACAGCGATTTCGATGCTGCATGCAGAGATAATCAAGAAAATGTCATCCCGGGTGACGTTGCCACCAATTACATTCCTGCTGCCATCACGTTACCGGGGTCCAATGATCTGAACCCATTAATCTACTTTACCATTGAGTTTGATAACACCACTGCCACGATTGAACCAGAAAGTGGGACTATAAACCATCCTGTTTTCAACAAAATCTCCACTTTTGATGTTACTAGAAAATTACCGTATTTGAAAATAGATGTTTTCTGCAGAGTTCCATCGATTTTGCTACCACAGCATTTGCTTGCCATTGCCGGGAACAGTTCAAACGGCTCTTCTGAGTTGAACAATCCTGTTCAAAGCATGGTCAACAAAGTGGTAAACAATCAAGACATTCACTTGGTGACTCACAACATCCCATTGAACTTGAATTTCACGACTGCCTCCAACATCAGAATTTTCAACCACAAATGGATCACAATCAATGAATTGGGCACAAGATTGAACTTGACTATAGATTACAAACCATTAACAAACAAGAAATTGTCCATTGACGACTTCGAACTATTGAAAGTTATTGGGAAGGGGTCCTTTGGGAAAGTCATGCAAGTTAGAAAAAAAGATACCAACAAAATTTATGCATTGAAAGCCATTAGAAAATCATACATTGTTTCTAATAGTGAAGTAACACACACTTTGGCTGAAAGAACTGTTTTGGCTCAAATCCAGTGCCCCTTTATTGTTCCTTTGAAATTTTCTTTTCAAAGTAAAGAAAAATTGTACTTGGTTCTAGCATTAATCAATGGTGGTGAGTTGTTTTATCATTTACAAAAAGAGGGGAGATTCACGTTGAGTAGATCCAGATTCTATGCAGCCGAGTTATTGGTTGCGTTAGAGTCCCTACACTCTTTGAACGTTATCTACAGAGACTTGAAGCCAGAAAATATCTTATTGGATTACCAGGGCCACATTGCTCTTTGTGATTTTGGTCTATGTAAATTGGACATGAAAGATAAAGACAAGACCTCGACTTTCTGTGGTACACCAGAGTACTTGGCTCCGGAACTATTGTTGGGTGAGGGGTACACAAGAGTTGTTGATTGGTGGACCTTGGGTGTGTTGTTATACGAAATGTTGACTGGTCTTCCCCCATACTACGACGAGGATATTCCAACCATGTACAAGAAGATTTTGCAAGAACCTTTGAGATTCCCTGAAGGGTTTGACGAAGACGCCAAGGATCTATTGGTCAAGTTGTTGAACAGAGACCCAAAGAAAAGACTGGGCAGCAAGGGGTCCCAGGAAATCAAATCACACAGATTCTTTTCTCAGTTGTCTTGGAAAAGATTGACCATGAAGGGATACATTCCCCCATACAAGCCACCAGTACAAAACTCTTTGGACACTTCCAACTTTGACTCTGAGTTTACAAAGGAGAAACCAGTCGACAGTGTTGTTTGCGACTTTTTGAGTGAAAGTGTCCAACAACAATTCGGTGGATGGACCTATGTTGGGAACGAACAACTTGATGCTGGATCAGTCATGCCTAAGTAATCAATTCCTCACTCAAAAGAAGTGTTAAAAAAATTCCTGCTCTTTAAACGTAAATACCCAGATATAGATATATATAAAAGTACAGTAAGTAAGAGATCTTCTTCATAAAAAGTAAAGTTTCATCCCCTTATCTGTTAATCCCAATATGTTGAATAGTTGACAGTTTTATCACGAAGTTCTCTTCTTGTTTTACGGTATTTACACACATTGCCTATTTGGGACACATAATTGTAAGCAATATCACGTGATATGTTTTTATTCTAAAATAGCAATCTAAATGATAACTCCGTATACGGCTGTATATCGCTGCAGACTAGTTTTCAAAAAGCAACGACAAAAAAAAAGAAACTCAAAATTTTGTTTTGACCAGTTTCAAAGCCTTCTTCGCCTTTTCTGCGCCCCCAAAAAGCTTGAGACAAAAAAATTTTATTATGGAGAATTTCTTTTTTCATGATTCGTTAAATCAAAAAGTGTGATGATGATAATATATGTCATCTTTATAAAAGCAATTTATCAATATTTCATATCATTATTGCCATCTTTATGTTTCATTTCATAATTGAGTGTTTTTTATCTTCACATTTGATGATATTATATATAGTGTTATTCATGTTTTTAGTTCGATATTTACAATCTATAAGTTGAAAAGTAAGAAGGAGAATAACACAAAAGGATAGGCAAAGAAAGACTCAAGACTATAACACTAACTCTTTCATCTAATATATATAACATTCTTAATAAGAAAACAAATAAAACACATTTTATTTAGTTCCCATCTCTTTCCCACAACAACACCTAAATAAGAAAAACAAATGATTGCATCCAAAAGAACACACGCAGAAGAACCGCTTTCTAGCAGTGCGAGTACTGTGATGAAAAAGCAGAAAAAAAACGTTACGTTTGATATTAAAAATGAACCAAACGAAGTGTTAACTTCCTCTAGCAACACTGAAAGTAACAAGAAATCATCACAGTTTGCCAACATCCACTATAGGTATATCCAGAATGCTATTGAAGAAGTTGACAAAAACAACGATACGACACAGATTGAGAGTCTAATAAAACAGATTGAGCAGGAAGATGACCACAAGGATAAAATTAAGCCGGAGAATTTTGAAATCTTGCTAACTGCTCTTTCCAACAACATCACGAAAGTTGAAAACAATCCCAAGTTCAACTCGTTGGTGATAAGTATCATCAACTATAAAAACTGGCACAAAATTCCGCTATCTTCATGTGTTTTCGAGTACATGACTTTTTTGAAGATTCTATGCTCCAGTTTGCCAAAATGGTTGGCAGAGGTTGCTTCGGTTCTAATATCCCAATTGGTTGATGTTCCTTTGAAAGAAAGTGAAAAGCGTCACCACAGTTTGATTCAATATTTTGTCAAAGTGTTCCCAACCAGTGTGAATCTATTCACTTCCAATTTGTCAAAAAATTTCCCAAATAAAAACGATACCAAACAGAGAAATGTCAACTATGTTGACAATTTGTTGAAGATTACAAACTACTGTCCAGAATTTAAATTTCCAATCTGGTCCTTGGTAGTGGAAAAGGCAATTTCCATTGATGTGGAATTACAAAACGAATTGGATGACTTGGATGACGATATTGAAAGTTTAGATAGCGATGCTGAAGATGAGGTTGATGATGATGATGAAGATGACAACAGGGACGGGGAGAGCAGCGAAGGTGAAAGTAGTGATGACGATGAAGAAGACGATGATGATGATGATGATGATGAAGTAGAAGACGAAGAAGAAACTAAAAGACTAGAAGCCGAGGAAGAAAGCTATCTGGAAGGTGAAGAAGAGTATCAAGTCGAGTTATCTTCTAATATCAAGGAACTATCTAACAAATTGGACTCTATGCTATCCATCGTTTCTGATAAATTGGCTGTTTCGTTGAGCAGTAGAGAACTGGAAGATGGCGATGGTGTCAATGTTTTCAACACGTTGATGGCGTTGTTCAAATCGCATATTTTACCTACTTATTACACAAAGTCCATCCAGTATTTGATGTTCCATGCTGCTCAACAACAACCGGAGTTGATGGATGCGTTTTTGGTCACTTTGATTGACATTTCATTTTCTCCCAACGAAAGTATGGAAAACAAAATCAAAGCCTTGCAATACGTTGGGTCTTTTATTGCGAGAGCCAAAAAATTGACCAAAACACAAATTCTATTCGTTTCATCGTATTTGACTTCTTGGTTAAATAGATATGTAATGGAAAGAGAAGTAGAAGTAGACGTTTCACCGGGCGGTATGGAGCGTTTCAAGCATTTTTATGCTGGTTTTCAAGCCCTGTGTTATATTTTCTGTTTTAGACACGAATATTTCAAAGTTGATTACGAAGAGCCAACTAAGAAGAATAACACTAGTAATAATAAATCAACTTCAAAATCAAATGAAAGAGAAATCACTGATAGTGTTGATATTAATAGCAAACAAAGAGGTGGCCACGACGAATCTACAGGCTCTTGGGAATGCGACATTGACAAATTTTTCCAAAGAATGGTCATTTCCAAGTTCAACCCGTTGAAGTTTTGTAATGAAAACGTCATGTTGATGTTTGCTAAAATCACTCAAAGAGAAAACTTGGTGTATTGTTACAGCATCATTGAGAAAAACACCAATGATAGACTAAGAGGTATCATGAGTGGTGGTGGTAGCAGTAGTTTGGGTGGTTCTTCCAACGGGGGCAAATCAGCAAGCAACCCATCGGGGTCCAAGGGGTTCTCTCTTGTGGCAAGACAACAGTTTATAGATTTACAGTCTTATTTCCCGTACGATCCTTTATTCTTGAAAAAATATAAAAAAGTCATGCAAGAGTTTTATATTGAATGGAGCGAGGTCAGTGGAGACTACGAGACGGACGACAGTGAGGAGAGTGACGAAGCAGGGGACGACGAAGACCAAGACTGATAAGCATCTTGCATAGCATAGCATACCCATTTTATTATAAACCGGCATACAATATAAATACACAGACAGACAGACAGACAGACAGAGAATAAAACAATATATTTTTTCTTATAAGTACCTTCACTATGTACGTAATTAGCATTTAAATTGATCATTTTGTTTTTTCAATAAACGACGTAAATTTAAAAGCACATTCGGTGTTCAATCAGCATCACATAACATATATATGCAAGTTATTTATCAATTTTCACTTTTGAATCATCTCAACATTGCTTCCTGATACATGCGTGCCAACATACAAGAGAGGAGTACCAATTCCGTCACATTGCCAATATCGCACCCCCCCATATTCTTCTCTCTGCAGTGCTTTCTATGTGATCTATATTTTGAATCAAATTCAGGAGGTGCTTTTTTTCATCTTTGACCGTATTCTCATTTTTGTTCGCGTGACCGTTGGCTGTTTTTTTTCGATCTTTTTACTCTCGTTCAATGGTAAAAGTAGCAATAACGTATGCCCATGCTTCAATACGAGCGAATCAACCTTTCTTCTTACAAGTTTCAAAAGTAGATGGTCAGAATATAAAGTTTATATATATAAAAGTTGCATATCATGAAGTAATAGTTTGTAGTACTTGAAGACCTCAAGTAATTAAAAACCACCCACAAGATAAACTAAACAAGACAATCACGAGTTGTGAAAAAATGGTCGAATCGTCTGCTCAACAAGATAATGAGATGTATTCTTTAAGCGAAATCCAGAGTCACACCCCAGACCAAACAAGCAGAACTATAATATTTGGAAACTTGGGGAATATTACACCCAATCATCCATCTGAGGAAAGGGTTTTCTCGGAAATGTCGAATGACAAAAACAAAATTAATAACCACAGCATCTTTGGGCAAAAGACAAAGCGTGTTTTCAAGATTCTAGTAACATACACCAGTGGGTTTCTTATTTCATCAGCGTACATGGACCCCGGCAACTACTCCGTGAATGTCAACACTGGTGCCCAAAACAAGTATGCTCTACTTTGTGTTGTTCTTCTATCGTCGTTGATTGCTGTTTTCCTACAATGCCTATGCATCAAGTTAGGTTCAGTGACAGGGTTGGATTTAGCAAGAAATTGCAAGAAAAATTTAAACAAATACCTAAACATGATACTGTGGGTTTTCGCTCAATGTGCTATTATTTCTACCGATATTTCGGAAGTCATTGGGACCAGTATAGCGCTTAACATTTTGATAAAGATCCCGTTATACGGCGGGGTTTTGTTGACTTCGCTAGATATCATCTTGGTGTTGGTTTTTTTCAAACCAAACGGTTCCAACTCTTTAAAAACTTTTAAAATATATGAGCTTTGTGTTGCGAGTCTAGTGCTTGGTGTCACTGTTTGTTTTGGTATTGAGTTGGGGTACTTGCCAAGTGGGACCAGTGTGCGTCAAATATTCAGAGGTTTTATTCCATCACATCAATTATTCGAAAATGACGGTATTTTAAATTCTACATCCGTGTTGGGCGCAACTGTCATGCCGCATTCCTTGTATGTTGGGTCTTCTATTGTGTTTTACAGAATGATCAAGTACGACATTGAAAAGGGGAATTTCAAAGAAAATGATATTGAGAAAAACAACTTGAATCAAAAAGATACTGCAGAAAATGAAAACGACATTGAAACCCATGAAGAACAAGTCATAGTGCACAAGCTCAAGTTGATGAATACAAATACGAGCCCTGAACCTGAAGAAAATGAAATATTTGTTAATCTTCCCGAAGAGAACACTATCAACGAGTACGAAATTTCAAATTCTCTGTACACAGGTTACAAACCAAGCATTGGTGCGATAGACTACTGTTTGAAATCTTCTGCGATTGAATTGGCTATTACTCTTATGTCGGTTGCCTTATTTGTCAATGCTGCGATTGTTATCATGGCAGGTGCCACGTTGCATGGGTCAGCAGAGGCCGCCGGGGCAAGTATTTACACCATTCACAACTTACTTTCCAAAAACTTAAGCAAAGCCGTCGGTACTATTTTCATCATTGCGTTGTTGTTGAGTGGTGAATGTGCCAGTATGTTGTGTGCACAAGCTTCGTGTATCTTGGATGGCCACTTGAAATCACGTTTAGCAAACGTCTGGCAAACAAGACTTGTCATCAGATCTATCTCAATTGTTCCAGCATTGATCATCAGTCTTGTTGTTGGGAAATCCGGTATCAACAAAGCATTAAATATAACACAGGTCATTTTGTCTGTGATTTTACCGTTTATTTCTTTGCCTATATTTTATTTTACTAGCAGAAAGAAATACATGGTTGTCGTTGAAAACGGCATAGAAAAGGATTACACCAACAACTGGTTAACCATCTTTGTGTGTGTTGTTGTTTGGGTCTTTATCACCGTGTTGAATATATATATGATTATTCAATCTGTGTAATTTTAATTGGCGTTGTCACACGATTTTGCAGACCTCTGTCTGTATTGAATATTCACAGACGTTGCTTTTACAGTCTAAAGCGACAAACATCTTCTTGATCATTCTTTAGTCTTTTATACAAGTACAATCAAGTATATATATATACCCTTTGTACATCATAAGTTTAATTAATTTCGTAAGTTCGGCATGTGATGTTGTGTTGTTACCAATATATATTTTTTCTTCTGTGTGTGTTCTTAGTACAGTTTTCTTCTTTATGTCGTTTTTCATATTTTTTTTTTTTTTTTTGTTAATTTCAGTATCAGTTGTCTTATTAATAACCCTGTTTTTATCTTTTGAAGGTTAACCAGAAAAATAGCCACACTCTTTAAATTGTTTGTAATTAGAATCAACAAGATATCAAAATTGATCAGAAAATCCAAATAGAAAACAAAAACCAAGGTTAGTTATAGATACACATTAAGTTTCATGAAAGAACTGTCAGAGAGCATCACCTTGATGGTAAGGGGCATAACAGAGATGCTTGTAAAAAACAATTTCAACAATAAAACAATTCACACAGAAACGCCATACACCTCACCTTTGTATCCGGGAGACGATTATGGTGACCCAGCATTAGGCGATAATGTAAGTGTGGTTTTTCTAATCAGCTTGACCGTGACGTTGGGTATGATGTTACTGATTCTTTTGTTGATTGTGCTATACGTGACGTGTTTGAGCAACGATGATCCAGACTATGACCAGGAAATGGGTGTTTCCGTGATTGGTACAGATGGTGTAAGACGACCGGTGCGAGGTATTTCTGCCTTGTTTAGTAGAGCAACGGCAACGTCTTCGCGCCAAAGTAACAGTGGTACTGATGTTTCCGCAAATGGGAACGGTCCGATCAATTTGAATGACGATAGCTTCAAAGTCCCAGGTTCTTTTGATGACAGTCAAGAGTTGAGGGAACAAGAAAGGGAACACGTAGAAGGCGGTAAGTTTTCTGATTTTGAAATTGAGCTGTACTACAGAGGTAAAGAGTTTCAGCACGTGAATCCGCCGCTAGTTAAATCTTTCAATACATATAACAGTGTGGCTGATAAACAATTAATCAAAGATAGAGGTGTTCAAGCTTTTTATTTTTTGCCATCGATCAATGACAAAGTCGATAGAGAGGGGAATTTTTTACCGAGTTGCATTATTCAAGACAAACTAGATATGACATTCACGAGGTTCAACGAGTCGGCTTCGACTATTATGAACTTCCCAATCCCGTTCAACGGGAAGGACGCAGTGTACTTTGAAGTTAAAGTTTTCAGAATGCCAGTACACTCCAATTCTATTTTCAGTATTGGTTTGATGACTCCACCATATCCCTACTTTAGACTTCCAGGTTATAACAAATATTCTATCGCGTATGAAAGCACAGGTAAATTGAGAATCAATAATCCTTTCCATGCTGACACATTGTTGCCTAAGTTACAAGAAGGAGACGTGATAGGTTTTGGATACAGATACAGATCAGGGACTATTTTTATTACACATAATGGTAAGAAAATGATGGATCTAACGCATACCTACAAGGCAGACATGTTTGTAGGTATAGGGTGCATGAACGCAGCCTATACGAGATCTTATACGAGAGATGGGTTGTTGGAAGACCCGGATAATATTAGTTTAATCAACAACGCAGGGTCAACTATCCCAGCCGGTCTTCAAAGCACTCATAATCCTAGATTCGAAGACGTTGCTAGTGATGAAATTGAGTTGCATGTGAATTTGGGCCAGGTGGGGTACGTTTTTATAGAGGCCAACGCCAGAAAATATGCATTTGCGACACCTAATGGGACAATCGGGATTCCGCCTAATTACAATACCGAAGAAGTCAAGACTGACAAGCTATTACAAAAGGGAGACGAATTACCACCACAGTATCCTGATGAGGAAATGGGTTTTTTTGGTAAAATTGGTGCCACTAACTCTAGTAGCAAGGAACACTCTCTACAAGGTGTCTCAAAATTGGGGAAGTTTGTTGAACCAAGATTCAAAGCTATTGATGAGGGAAGCAGTTCTGACTTGGTAGTTTCCAACAGTGATGAAGTGGATAACTCTTTTGTATCGACTGCATCTGCAGGATCGGAATTGGACCAATCAAAGACCCCAGAGCAAACTCAACCACCAAACAAGCTCAAGAAAGGAAACAAGAAGAGGAGGGGCAAGAAAAGAAGAAGTTAGGGTTTTTAGTTAGGTATTTTTAGTCATAATAAGTTTTTTCTCTTTTTTTCATGTTGGGATTACTAGACATGTATTCTCAATTTATATGTACCTAGAACAGACGTATACGCATATATAAATCACTATAGAGGATCATATCATAAATGAATTAACGATTCTTGTTCTTGTTTTTAGATTTCTTTTTAGATTTGGAGTTTGATGATTGTACAGTGTTTTTAACTTCAACATGTTTTTTGATTTCTGTGTTGGCAAGTAAGGTACCGGCACCTGGGACTTTGTTCAACTGATCGTGTTTGATGGAGTATTTGACTGGTTTTTTGCTTGATTTTCCTAGTTGTTTCAAGTATGTGGATTTTTTAGGCTTGTTGACTTTAGAAGTGGTTCTAACCATATTTTTTTTCTTCAAAACTTTGTTTGTTATTAGATTCATGGTGACACCGTTTGGACCTAGGGCACTTAGAAGTCTGGACAACTCTTTGGTTTTGTTGGTGGTATATTTGTAATGCAAGTCCAAGCTCGGGTTGGAGGTCTTGAACTCCACACTCGTGGAGTACTGGTCTTCGCCTGTTTTTTTGTTTTTCTTTGCTGTTGGTTTGGTGTGGAAATCATATTTCATGGTGATCAATGTTTCCGATGGATTAGCTTCCAAAGTGCTAGCAGAGCTGTTGATGAACGTGTCCACAGGTTTCACAAGGTAATTAATCGGAGCAGTAGGCATTTTCGTGGAAGTCAAATATGTTCGGGATGTGTTTTTGGGTTTCTTTTGGATTTTTCGACTTTTCCGACTGGTACTCACCATTGAAGATGGCTCGAACTCTTCTTTTCCTAACAATTTTTTCACTTATTGGGGACCAAAAAAGTCATGAACAAAATTTCACAACATGCAACAAAAAATATTTTTGTGACCGGGTATGCAAATGTGTCTTTTGAAAGTTGATGATACCCAGGTGCTGTTATGGATCATCTTTAGCTATGTTAAGAAAGTAGAAGGTATAAGCAGCTAAGAACATAAAGGAAAATACAAGAAAAAGGTTAAATGCTATATAATAGGTATGTACATGTATGCTGGTCTACACATTCTAGTATTCAGATAAGTATAACTGAGCGTTTCGTGTGAGTCACTCCATTGTTTAGTGATCACTGTGGTGGTGCTGTAGTTGGGCTTTTCTTTTTTCTTTCAATGTTTCCAAGACTTTCAGTCTTGTCTCTTTAGGAAGATCCATTCTGAAAACCCTGATGACACCGCTCGTGTCCGCACTGACAATAATGACACCCGCGGTGATGGCACTGAAAATGCCTAGTTCCGGAGTTGGACCTGGGGACGGCGACCGAGCAGTCTCATTTATTCTTTCCACAGAATGCGTGCTTGTGTTTGGGACAAATGCTTTCATGCTTGCCGTTCTTTTTATACTTGTTTTGAAGATGTTTTTTTGTCCATACACTTTTTGAAACGTTTCCGGGAAAGCCTGATCCTCGAAGATCGAACTCACCTCGTAGATAAAATCGTTTGAGATTGCTAGGATTTTCTCCGTGTTTTTAGGAATGATCTTCACACAGGAAACCGGGTTATGGTGTGCGTGGAAGGCCATATATATGTTGTTTTTCACGACTGACGATGAGTTGGTGTTGGTCACTGCCGACAATACTGTTGCACCAAGAGACGAAGTTCTTGGCGTGCTTGGTTTGTTCATCTCAAATTGAATGGACTGTGATCTTGGTGGCGTGTCCTTAGTCTTTGTGACTGGATTTTTATTCTTGATCGCATTGAAGAGCTTTTTCATCAAGTTTGGTGATTTCTCGGTTGTTCCCTGTGAAGGGCCCGAGTCTCTCGAGTCTCTTGTACCCAAGAGGTTGTGGCCGTGATTGGCAAGACTCTTCCGTATCAAAGCACCGGGCCTGTTTGCTGCAAGCACGTTCAGGTGATGGTGGCAGTTCTGCGTCAACTGCTCTAGAAGCTGTTTGTCGTGTTCAGACATCAGCGACTTCAATCTCCAAGCGTAAAGCCAGTGGTCTTCACTAGGAGCAATCACAAACGGCATGCTGTCGTTACTGACTCCCGCACATGCTTTCAGCTGCATGGACGAGTTGCTGAAACCCTTCAAGATCTCTAAAGTTTCCGATTTCTGTAAGTCAATGAACCTGATTTTCGAATCGTTCGAGGTGACCACTAGCTTAAGTTGGTTTCTGGCAGTGTTCAAACTTGACGAGGAGTTGTTGTTCACGTTACATGCGTCATTTTCCGGGGTTGCACACTTGATGAACTGGACACCGGTGATCTTAGGTCCCGGGACAATACTTCCAATGATATTGTGGTTGTTATTATTATTGTTGTCCAAGGCATGCTTCCTGTTTTGAGACATGTAGTCTGTGTGTTCGTTTCTGATTGTTTCAATGTTGTTGTTTTTGGAAACGTGGAAACACGCAATCATTCTTAGTTTCTTGGTTAAAAACACAAAAACGTACCCGTTAAAAGTCCCCACCACGGTGAACTTCCCGTCATCAGGAGAGCACTCCAAACATGTGATTAGATCTTGACAGTCAAACTCCGAGGCAACTTTGTTATCCAAAATAGAAAACAAACGTAGATAGTGGTCCAGACACCCACTTAGGAAAAACCTGTCGTCTTTCGGATGGAATTTCACACCGGTGACAAAGTCCGGATGCTGGTATTTCTTGATATGTTCCTTCTTGTTGATGTGCCACAACTTCACGTCTTTGTCCTGGGACCCAGTCAAGAGGAAGTCACTATTGTTTGACCAGTCCAAACATAAAATATCCGCCGTGTGTGCTGAGAAGACCCTGTACGGTTCTGGATTGAAAACAGGGGAAAAACTCGTTGACAAACATTTACTAGTCTTATTTTTGTTTGGCGTATTTTTCTCGTTACACGGGTTGCTCTTTGTCGTGATATGATCGGAATCCACAGTAGTCGTTGTATTCCCCGTTGACACTGATGATGATCTAGATACACGTGTTCTTGGTGCCACAGAGGATATGGAAGACTCTTCTGACCCTGAATGTGAGTCATCATACGACCCAGACCCAACTGGTAGTAGTGACGACGCTCTAGAATTCCTTGATTTAATTGGAACAATAGAACCCTGAGACATAGAAATATTAGGAGACATTGTTGCCTTCAAGAAATTGAGCTTACCATTTTGTTGAATAGAGTCCTTGTTGTTATTACTATGGTCACTTGTGTGACTTGACTGTTTGTGTGTACCACTACTAGATGCATTATTATTTCTTCCTAATTTATTTCTCGTAGGTTTCTTTTTTTTCAATACCTGTTCTCTTTGTTTCAATTGCAATCTTTCCAAGGGTGTACTCAACACTTTCCAAACTTTCAACAACCCCTTTCTATCCCCACTAGCTAAATACATCCCATTTTTACTAAATTCCAAACACCATATAATGTGATCCATGTCTCTTTTCCTTTTTTTCAACTTTGCCATCAATTTCCTGTTGGAACCAGACTTTTTCCCCGTACAAACCTTATTTTCTTTATTATGATCATTATCTTCGTTGTCACTGTAGTCGTGTTCATCTTCCGAGTAGTATTCTTCGTTATTCTCTGTTTCGCCCGTTTCATCCTTGTTATCAAGTTCATTCCCGGAACAGTCATCCGACCGAGTGTGATTTCTTGGTTTATTTAACTCCTGTGACAAAATCATTGGTCTGTTCATACTTATATGTTTTTTTTTCCTGTACATCCTCATTTCTCTTGGAATTTCCAAGTAGTTGATATAATCATCAATGTTTATAGACTCCAGCACTCTGTCTAGCAACAGGTTTTTATCTTTTAATTTTTGCAAATCTTCATCTAGTCCCGTACTGTTTTCGTTTAAATGGATCGGCTGGAAAAACTCAGGCAACCGTTTAAACTCGGTGTCCCCCTGTACCGTGTTAACAACACGAGCCCCCATGTCTCTATTCTTCAAATTGTCACTTATTTGGAAATTCTCGGGAATACTACTCACCTCCAAACTCTCACCACTGCCACCTTCCTCCAAGGCCTCCATGGATCCCTCCACCTGACTTTTCTGTGTAGGAGCCGGCGAGTCTCTTGTTATGAGTGGCACACTGAACATCCCATGGTTGTTGTTCTCACGTGTCTCGTTGCTATTAGATTCCGTGTATTTGCTAAGCATCTGAGTCTCCTATGTATCTGTGTTTAATATCTTTGCTTTTTTTTTTCGTTCAATATAAAAAAATCAAGTCAATTGTGTAATCCTATTAGATAACTAATAACTTTCTTGAAAAGAATCCCGAATAGAGTATATGTATTGTCACTTTGATACATTTCTCTATTTATACAAGAATACTAAATTCGATAGAAAAACTAATTGACAGTATACTACTATCATGCAACTCTACTTTCACATATTGTCAAATTAAATATCATTTACAATACACTACACTAATAAATATATCATTGATCATCTCGGACCTTCTAAAAGGAACCAATAGTGTCTTACAGTCATTTATTTGACAATGTTGCTGTTATTAAGAAACTCTTCAATTAACCTCCGTCGTCTTTTTTCTTGTTTTTTTTTTTTAAACCTTAGATTTTCGTCTCTCTCTCTCTCTCTCTCTTATGCTTCCTAATCGGTCTGCTTGTGATTAACAAGGCATACTCACAAATACATTTAACCAAATGATTGAAATTCTCTCTCTCTTTCCTCACTGTTTCTGTTTATTTAATTAGACACTTTTTTTTTTTTGTTTTTTAGGTACTCCGGTTGATTTGCATGTATTCATTGGAGAAAGAAGTTTGTAGAGGGTATTTACGGATTTAAAAGTTTGTTCTTGTTTAGTACATTCCGGTGTGTGATTCTCATATGACTTTGAGCGTCATGTGACATAGAGTGTCATGTGACTAGTGTGTCATGTGACTGACATTTTTTTTTTAAAAAAAAAAAAAGACCGTTTCCGGCTTTGTTTTCTCATCTAGATTCCTATACAGTGAGGCAGAGAGGTAAGAAAGTACTGTGTGTATTAATTACAAGTAAAACTCATTGTTACTCTTTGTTGGGTGACTACTGGAAAGACTAGAATACGTATTGATGACGTTATTCCTCTATTCCATAAAACACCATGTCATTGCCTTCCAGAGTCCAGAAATTGAACTTCACTTTCTTGTTCTATGTCTTCTTAAGTCTTGTTCAGTTATTATTTTCTTGCCATTTTTCGGTAGGTAAAAATACGTGTTGTATAACATTTTATATTTTTTTTTTTCATGGTAATAATCATCGGCTAAAAAAAAAAAAAAAAAAATAAAAAAAAAATATGAGCCATTTAGACAATGTTGTACAAGACAATAAATACATAAATATAGGAGAATCCAGAAAATAGCAACAACCACGAGTGAACATTTCCAAAAAATTTATTCACTCATTCTGGATACGTGAATAATTCATAATTCATTGTTGATGTTTATAGTAGGAGTCTTAGTTGCAGTCGGAAGATAATACTTGTAACTCTGCGTCTGTAATCAACATTGTAAATAAAATAAAAAAAAACTACACATTTTTTTTTGTTTACATCAAAGAATGAATACAAGATTTCCGAAACAAGACTGAATTACTGATACTCGAATGATTAGTTGAATTTAAAATCCGGTTTGGGTTTGGTACTGGGTTTGTATATATATATATGGTGAGAGTGATGTATGTGTATGTAGAGAGTGACTTGTAAATACTAGAGAAATTTGCTAATTAACTAACAACTAACAGGTAAAAAAGTCTAAAAGAGTCAAAGAGACAAGATGAGCGAATCAAACAAGGAAACAAAACAAGTGCATCAAAAGTCTGCTGCCCAGAAATTGTCGAAAGGTGGTTCTTTTATTGCTGGTGGGCTGGCTGCGTGTGTTGCTGTGACTTTCACCAATCCGATCGAGTTGGTCAAGACGAGAATGCAGTTGCAAGGGGAGTTGAGTGCGACGAGCCAGAAAGTGTACAAGAATCCTGTCCAGGCGTTGGGTGTGATCTTCAAGAACGAGGGGATGAGAGGTTTGCAAAAAGGTTTGTCGTGTGCGTACATCTACCAGATCGGGTTGAACGGGTGCAGATTGGGGTTGTACGAGCCAGTGAGGGCCACGACTAATGGGCTGTTCTACAAGGACCAAGACCCACACAAGGTGCAGAACCTGGGGATCAACATTTTCGCCGGTGCGTTCTCCGGGATGATGGGTGCGGTCGTCGGGTCCCCGCTGTACTTGGTGAAAACCAGAATGCAGTCGTACTCAAACAAGATCCAGATCGGACAACAAACACACTACACCTCTTTCATCGACGGGTTGAGCTCCATCTACAAGAACGAGGGTGGGTTTCGTGGGCTGTTCAGAGGTGTGGATGCAGCCATCTTGAGAACCGGGGCTGGGTCTGCAGTCCAGTTGCCGATCTACAACGGGGCCAAACACTTTTTGCTGAACAACCACATCATGGAAGAGGGTCCAGCACTACATTTGACTGCATCCACTATCTCCGGGGTCGGGGTCAGTGTTGTCATGAACCCGTTCGACGTCGTTCTTACGAGAGTCTACAACCAGAAGGGGAACCTGTACACGGGTCCGATCGACTGTTTTGCTAAGACAATCAAGTGCGAAGGGATCAGTGCTTTATACAAGGGGTTCGGGGCCCAAATCTTCAGAGTCGCTCCACACACCATCTTGTGTTTGACCTTTATGGAACAAACCATGAAACTAGTCTACGGTGTGGAACAAAAACTGTTTGCCTGAACAGGAGAAGAGACATTTTTTTAAAATATAAAGTAAATAAAAGCTGTCTGTGTGTAGTCACTTTTAAATAATAACCACAAGCTATAGGTCTGACTTGGTTTTTCTTCGTCTTGTTGGTAGATGTAGTCACGTGTCTTAGTAATAATGAATTGATAAAAAGAGAAAATATTGGTTCGTTCTTGTTCGGCGGTTAATTAAAGATTGCATCAGGTGTGTGTCTTTAATTAATAAAGGTACCAAATAAACAAAACGAAAAACACAGAAAATAAAACAATATGAAGTGGGAGTTGTTGCTATGCCTTGCATACAATCACAATGCAGACATCCAGAGAAGGAAGTTCAGACTTCTAACGTACGACACAAACATCTTCACCTCACAGTCCTACTATACTAACTTTAAGAAGCTTGGTTACTTCATTTTGTCCTTGCCCATTTTGTCACTAATTCTATCACACTTTGAGTTTTGGATGCTTCTACTTTTAAGAAATGGGGCTGTGCCTGACCACATGGCTCTCATCATGGACGGCAACAGAAGATTTGCTAAAAGTATCAATCACAAGGTGAAAGTGGGTCATGATTTGGGGAGTCTTACTTTATTGAAAACAATATATTTTGCTCGCATTGTAGGTGTGAAGACACTATCCGTGTATGCATTTAGTATTGAGAATTATGGAAGGACACATGAGGAAGTGGACACTCTAATGCAGATGTTGGTGCAGAAGTTTGCAGAGTTCAACAAAAAAGCTAACTCAAACAGGTTGAAAGACAGGTTTTACAAAGGCTGTGAAGTTAAAATCATTGGTGACATGTCGTATTTCAGTGACGAATTGAAAGCAAAGATCAACGACGTCTCGACAATATACCACAACGATACCACAGAGTTCACTTTATTCGTGTGTTGTCCTTATACAAGTAGAAACGATATATACAATTCAATGAAAAAAACCATCCAATTCGCCAATGACGACGCACAGGCTAACTTGGATGTCATCAGTGTGGAAACATTGACTAGTAAGATGTTTTTAGAAGAGAGTTCCAACAAATGCGACCTTTTGGTAAGAACAAGTGGGCATGTGAGACTCAGTGACTACATGACTTGGCAAATACACGAAAACGGATCACTAGTGTTCATCAATGATTTGTGGCCAAATTTTGGGTTTTCAGATTTTTGGTTCACTATCTTCAAATACGGGTTCTATGAAAAAATAGCAAAATGGAACAATACAAACACAAGAAACATCAACAGACTGAAAACCACTTTGAAATCCAAATCGCACTACTACTGTTACTACCTTCTTCTAAGACTTCAGCAAATCTTGAGTAAAACTGTCTTCTTCAATAAATATACCAACTATCCCCGCTCCACATATCATGATGCAAAAAAATTACGTAGTATCCGTACATGAACTTCCTGATCCTCCATTAGCTCTTTCTGTTCTTGACAGGGCCCGATAAATTGTACCGCTTGATTACTTTTTTCGTTACTTTCTTTTTTCTCTCGACGGTTTTAGCCTCATCTATCTTCCGCAAATAACTGTTATAAACAACAATATCGGCCACAAGAACCAATATCCCAAAGAACAAACACAATAAAATTTTATACCCAACACCAACATACTTACCACTCCAATACCAAACAGCCCACACAACAGATAATACTGACACCAAAATGTTAAAAATGGTGGTCACCTGTTCCTTGATTTGCTTATTCATTTGCTGTATACTTAAGTTATCATCGTTGTGGGCCAGATGCCCTGTATTGGGCGTGTAGTTGCTTATATTTTTAAATTCGTCTTTTAAAGATAACTTCGACGTATCCTTTTTATTTATAAATGTGTCGTACACTCTATCTTCCTCTTGTCGTCTTAGCTGTGCCAATTGAGCTTTGAACTCCTCAGTATACGAACTCCCGGGGATAAAGGGTTCAGGATACACAAACTCTAGGCTTTTTCTGTTTTCATTCGTTGTCAAAAGATCGCTTAAATCTACAGGTAGATCCTTTTTTTTTGTTTCAAGTATATCAATCAAATCACGGAGTTTTATAGATGTTGTCTCATTGTTGATTTTACTTTTTTCGGTTGTAGTTAAAAATTTAGACAACTCAGGTGTCACTTTTAAATCAAACATATACGTTTGTGATGTTTTCGGGTGTTGGGTTTCTAGTTTGTAGACGTGTTTTTGCAGCGTTTTCAAATGTCACAAATGATATTCGAAAATTCATTCGATCCCAAAGTCTAAGTTTATTCTAATTGTATCTTTTCAATACCTTTTTTTTCTTCACATTGTCTTTTTTGTAAGTTCATGACACGTCGGGTAATTTAATTTGCGGTCACCGGAAAAAATAAAAACCGCACTGCTCTCTGCAAAACACCACGCGAAAGTGAAACTGTTTAGCCATTTCACAAGGTTTTTACTGATGAAATATGGTCAAGCTTACAAATCAATGAACTCTAAAATTATTCAGGTTTAAGAACGTGAAGTTTTAACATACTCACAAACAGATAGCTTCATAAAGACATTTTTATTTTTCATAGATTATATGGTTCTTTCAGCTTAAAATAATACAAGGCCTTCCAACTACTGCATCTATTTAGGTTGCGTTTTTGTTACTGTACGGTACTTACTCCAGTAGAAGGGCAAATGTTTTTGCCCTTCTACTGCTAATTCTTTGAGATTTAAGGATATATGAAAACAAAAGAATGCAATCCTGGAAAATTGGATATCTTGCAAATAGAAACCTAGTCAGATCTCATCTTTGAGAAAACAAAAACAAAAAAAAAAAAAAACTTCAAATGAAAACAAAAAAAAAAAGATCTGCCAAAGTTTCTTTGGCGATAGTAAGTTATTTTTTTTTTTTCCAAATTCTTTTGTGTTTATTTTTAATTCACATTACCTGCTAGTAAGAACAAAAAAAATACCAACATATTATATCACTCTTCAAATTTGACAAGTCCAACAAAGACACCATCCATCAACAAACTTTGAACATCAATATCCCGCATATTTAATTTCTTCCAGTCGTGACTTTATAAGATAACCAAGAAAAGAAGAGGAGAGAATACAATAAGACGCGATCACATTTAACTATTGGAAAATAAAACTTTAAACCACAACAGTTTGATGCATATTCCAAATACACCAGATTTCAACAATCTACCTGGACACACAGGCTCCATGAGGACCTCGAGAATTGTGAAAGGAACAGTTTCTACAGATATGCCTCTTAGTCCAGAAAATAGACAACAACAACAGGGTGAACAAGAAGTGAACCATTCAATTAAAAGAAAGCGAACTAGAAACAAAGACACTGTTGGACCTTGGAAACTGGGTAAAACATTGGGGAAGGGCTCTTCGGGTAGAGTGCGTTTAGCTAAGCACGTGGAAACAGGTCAGCTGGCTGCAATCAAAATTGTGTCTAAAAGAAAGCATAAGAGAAGTACGAGTACTGCTACACAAGCTCCTTCCAACAGTTCACATGATCAAGATGTGTTTGAAGAAACGCCCATCCCGTATGGGATTGAAAGAGAAATTATTATCATGAAATTAGTTACGCATTCTAATGTGATGGCATTATATGAAGTTTGGGAAAATAAAAGCGAACTATATCTGGTATTAGAGTACGTCGACGGTGGGGAGCTATTTGATTATTTAGTAGCAAAGGGTAAATTGTCGGAAAAGGAGGCAACATATTATTTTAAGCAAATAATTGATGGTGTGTCATATCTGCATAGGTTTAATATTTGTCACAGAGATTTGAAACCTGAGAATTTACTACTTGATAAGAAAAATAAAACCATAAAAATAGCTGATTTCGGTATGGCCGCTCTAGAACTTTCAGATAAGCTATTGAAAACCAGTTGTGGTTCGCCTCATTACGCATCTCCAGAAATTGTTACAGGGAAAAATTATCACGGGTCGCCTAGTGATATATGGTCGTGTGGTATCATATTATTTGCATTATTGGCAGGACATCTGCCATTCAACGACAACAACGTTAAGAAACTGTTATTGAAAGTTCAATCGGGAAAATATCAGATGCCTGAAGCATTAAGTGATGAGGCCAAAGATTTAATTTCCAAAATGCTTGTACTTGAACCATCAAAAAGAATCACTATACAGGAAATCATGTACCACCCTCTTCTAACAAAATACTCAAGGTCTACCAAAAACAAATCGAATTCGAATATTTTCAAGCTTTTTAATGAAAAAACAGAACTGGTCGAATTGAAATCACAAAACCGCCTGCATTTACCCGTTACTCCTAATATTCTTAGTTTGCGTTCGGCATCTGATATAGATTTGACAATTTTACAGAGTTTACAAATTCTATGGCACGGTGTATCGAAGGAAACAATAATATCAAATTTGTTATGTTCTGACACTACAGACGAAAAAATATTTTATTCATTGTTGCATCAATACCAAATTAATCAGCATAATATTAACAACCAGCAAAATGACGTACAATTTACAGAAAACAATTCACCTCTTGAAACAAAAGTATCTGAGTCATTATTCAGCAATATACAAACAAACGATGACTTGTTACCTGCGGTGTCTACCACGAAAACAATTCAAGATAATTATGAAAACGATTCAGATAACGAAAATGATCACACTTTTGACCAGGAACCAATGGCACCAGTTTTGCAGCATAAATCGCAATTTTCTTCTAGAAAATCTTCGATGAATCATTTAGACGCTTTCCGTGCATTCGGTAAATCACCATCAATGACAAAAACCAACAGTGGTGTCAAATCCTTCGTTGTATCTAGATCTATTCCTAGCAAACCGGGCCTAGGCATAATGGGTGTTCATCACAAATCACCAAGTGTTAAAGGTAATTTATCAAGATCATCATCAATTAGGACAAAGATGAACAGAAATGATATTGGCCACTTAACAGTTCCAAACAATTTCAATATCCCAGAGTCGCCAAGGAGATTTTTCAGATCCCCATCTACGAATGTTGCAATTTCGCCTTTCAATGGATTTAGGTCACAGAGTAAAAGATCATTATACTCGTTGAACTCGATTTCCAAGAAATCCATCAACTTGAAAAACTACTTAATTAATGATCACTACATAGAGAATGAAGACAACCCATTGCCTGAATACAAAAATGAATTTGCTGTTTTATGTGAACAAATTTTATTTCAAGAAGGAACAGTTGTTTCGCCAAGAAAATCACAAGCTTTAGAAGATTCAACAACAAAACACAAAACCGATGAGCCTGAAATGTCTGGGGATATAATAAAGAAAAATGATAAAACGCAAAACGAAATGGAAAGATTAAACTCACGCGCACCTGCATGTTCAAGCTCGAAACTTCAAAAGTTTACTCAGCCTTCAATCAACCTTGGTGCCGATAATAGCGAAAACCATTTCAGAAGACTAAGTCTTGACCCAAGATTGAAGAAATCTACAATGCAAAACTTGTCCGAACTGCTGAAAGCTGAAACAAGTAGAAAGCGTACGTCCATTTATCAAAATAATCAGATCACAGATAAGAGACAAAGTTTCCATCAAATCCAAATGGGTGATACTTCTTCAACAAATCAAAGTAAATTCCGTAGAGAATCTAAAGGCACCAATGTCAATGTCAAGTCTGAAACGGACAAAAACACACCAGCCATAGTTGACAAATCAAATAGAAAAAGTTTGGCAATGATTTCATTACCTTCCGGTTTTCTGAAATCCACAAACACGTTTCAAGATTTATCTTCTTATATCAAAGCGATGAAATTTGATAACGATGACGAAGAAGCCGATGACACTGTATCAGACGAAGATAAGGATATAGGCGAGTCAATGTGGGATCAGACAACAATTGCATCTAAAATAGAAACAGCAAGAATGGTCACTTCTAGGAAACCTCAAATAGTCGCTTTGTCACAGCCACTTCCTGAGTACAACGCTGGGCCAGACGAAAACTGTTTTGAAGACATTGAGAGTGGGGAAGTTACTTTTTCGTCTTCCGCTTCATATCCATATGACACGGATCTTGAAAATAGCGATAGCGATATGGACTTGAAGACCCACAGAGCTGGTGATAGACACGCTGGCATGAATAGTTCCATGGATGAGACCGAGTCTGATATTTTCCCAGGAGATGTAGGTGGGTATGTTGGTAAATCGCGTAGGGTTGCGTCAATTGACTCTCTTGATGGAAACAATATACATCCAAATGTCATACAGACTGCCACGACAGTAGATGTCAGAGGATCTTTGTATGTGAATAGACCTGGTATTCAGGGGTTGCCTACTGCAATGACTGACAATTACAGAAACTCATTGACACCAACCCACAGTTTTGTAGGTGATCCATCTAGTGGATCTGATCACAAATATGATGATTTTGCCAGTGACTCTAAGGGATCGAGACTAAATGTTCATTTGATGAAAACTCTTGAACAGCGGGATTCCAAGACTAAATTTAATAGTTTCCCAAGTCAAACGAGTGCGGATATTATTGCTAAATTTGAATTGACGCCAGACAAAAAAACTAAATTGATAGGAACTTCTTCTGAAGAAAAGAAGAGATACACACAAAGCGGAGAAGGAGATGAAGAGGAAGAAAATTACAATGAAGAGTATTCGTTTTTAAGAGTGCATAGTTTTTCTAACTTAGACCCGACCTCGCCACCGCAATTTTTGAAATTTAGCACTTCTGCCACTTCTCTTGATATGGCAACGATGTTCAAGAATTTGGATGATGAATTAAAGAATGGAGATATAAGAGGTGGTGGGAATGATATATTTAATAAAAATATGAAGGATTTTGGATCTCGTGATATTGATCAGTCCAATTTAAGTTTTGATGACGAATACGATACATCTTCTGTTCAGACTAAGGATATTGAAACCCCAAATATTCCATTGCGCTCTTTGAATCAAAGGGGAATTTACAGTAAAGGTAATAACAAACAATCATCGGATCAGAAGAGGTTGTTGGAACTTAGTGTTGACGATACCAATGATCATGGATCAACAGTCAGTTTGTCAAATGAAACAAATAAGATTAAACCGACGGAAGAAAATGAAAACGTTGTTTCCAAGATGAAAGGTTTAGATGTGGTAAATAAAAAAAAGAAAAGAGTCACTATGTTGTTTGATAACGACGATGACAAAAAGTTTTCTTTAAAATTCACCAATCAAGAAAATGGCAAACCTGTTAAAAAGAGAGTTTCCATTATGAATTTAAGATTGAAGAACAAGAGTGGAACCAATACACCACTGACTCCTAATTTTGAAAACGATCCTTTGAAACTTGAATCCAAAGAGATGAAAAGTAGTGATATCATTTTACAAAAGAAACACACGAGAAAATCCATAATGAATAATGGACAACCCGGTGCTTCAGATAGTGTTGGTGGTGGTGGGAACAATGTCAGTGTTCGTATCAGTAAGCCTAAAAAACCATACATTGAAAAGAGAGACATTTCTAATTCATCTACTAATTCGACTGTTAAAAGGGAAAATTGGTTTAGTAAGATGATCAATAGACTGGGTAGACGTATTTCTTCCAATTCCTATAACACATCAGACGACTGGAATAGTTCCGGTACAAATACTTTTGATATCAATAAAGTCATTGAAGAGAAATTACAACATTATACAAACATTCCGTATGAGAAATTGAATGATTTGTGTGTTTTGCAATTATCCGCAAACAACATTAAATTCCAAGAAATCGAAAATAATTCAGTTTCGTTGAATGCAGGTGTTGACTCAAAGACCCATGTGATTTACAATTGTGAATCCACAACTTCCGATAGTAACAGTGATATTTCTTCTTACAAGTTTCAATTGGAGATCGATTCTACCCTTATCATAATTTCCAAGAAATTCTACGAAAGAACATATTTAGAAGATAAAGAAAGGTTTGAAGATTTCAACAACACCATTTCGAACGTGATCAAAAACTTTTCCTCTATTGAAGCCTAGCCACAGTTGTTGTTTGTGTATGTGTATATTGCGTAATAATCGGTGATGAGGGGGACTTAAATACATAAATATATCATTAAAGTGATGACTTCACATCCTGTATTATATATCCATTCTCTATATATCTCTATTCTGCTCATTCTCTGAATCACCTTGTTAGTAATTGGACTTAGGAAATCTCAATTTTACAAAAAAAAAAAAAAAGGAGGGGGAAAAAACAATTGGGCACCTTTTCAGTTTTTTTTTTAAGTTTTTTTTTTTTTTTTTTTTTTGCAGAGAGTCAAAATCGGAGATAAGAAATACACTGCATTGTTTTCCAGTGAAACTTTTGTGTGGTCTCTATTGTTTTACATACATAGATTAAGTGACTTTGAGTAATTTTGTTGATTTCAATGGTCCTCTTCCACAAACAATTCTTGAATGGAAAATCAACTGGAAACCTCTGCAGCATTGAAAGAGTCTAGAAATTCTTGAGCAAAAAGAGTTGTAGAAAAGAGGGAAAGAGCATATGTGTTATATACACACTTTACACCAATAAGAATTGACGAATCTAGGTATTTCCCATCAATAATTGTGGGTTTTTTTTTTCCACCAGGACATCTGGAAATTGATATAGATTTAGAGAGAAAGCCAAGACAAACGTGCGTAGAATTTCGAATAGTGATGATATATCACCGTTTTAAGTTAAGAAAATAAACCATGTACAGAAGAACAAAGACAATTTGAAGCACACAGCTTGTGTGTCCTTATCTGTTTTTCCCGACTTCTCGGATTGATTGAATCAGGCTGTATTTGACGTCTATACACCTCTTGGTTAGACTTTTTCGCAAGAGAACCGTTTCTTGCGTTCTCAATCACATTCCTGATTGGCTCTTCTTAGCTTATTCTAGTGTTTATAGACTTTGTCTTACCATTTAATTTTCTTTAAATTGATGACACCAATATAGGCAAAACTTGTAAGTAAGTAATAACTAAATAACAAAAAAATATAAGATTTTATGAGGGTGAGTTTTACTACCCACATTGTAGACATTTACATTCCCTCGTACAAAAAAAAAAAAAAAAAAAAATGACAATGACGAAAAAACACGCCAGATCAAGAAAACAAGGAATCTCAAAACTATTTTACTTGTAAACAAAGTCAAAATGTGAACTTTAATTGTTTGTTGTTATTAAGGATATTGACTTAGAAGAAAGTGTAGAATAACTTGAAATTAAACGACGAACAATTATGGGAAATTAGATTGGGAAAATTAATATTATAGTGCAACT
>JAJMDI010000141.1:78711-116340 GCA_030573535.1 Hanseniaspora occidentalis var. citrica
CTCTTTTCTACAATGTTTCAAGCGATTTCCGGGTGTTTTCTTTCTTTTTTTTTTTTTCTCAAAAATTTTTTTTTTTTTTTTTTTTTTTTTTGTCTCGTCTTTCTGTCTGAAGAGAAAAACTGAAACTGAAAAATTTCCATGTTCGAGTTGGAAAAATAATATTATTACTCATAATACTGGTTGTGCTGTATAATGACGTAGGCAGTTTGATAAATGTTGTACTTGCTCGAACAAGTTATTATATGAATGAACTCATGAATGAATGATTCATATTTGACTTGACTAGGTAGATAGATTTATTATATATATAAAGACCGATTCTTATATTCTATGGATTAGTCATACAAAACTTGATGATGAACATACATTTATATATATATATATATATATATTTATTTGTGATGGTGTTGATATCTTCTGTTGTTTGTAAAACTATATTGTTCGTGTTTTTTTTATTTCATATCCACCAGTGCAATAGAAGAGGAAAGAACAGATCCAAAAATAATACACAAAAAATGATGAGACAATGTATTAACAAGAGTGCGAGTACTCGTACTTTTGCCAGAATGATGATGATGAAAAACATGAGAAGTGCTGCAACCACCACTATTAGATATAGTAGTACAAAGAGTAGTAGTAGTGGTGGCAGACCGGAACCGGCTCCGTGTTTCAACCAGGACGGAATCAGTTCTACCAACAAAAACCTGTCCAGCGGTTTGAAATCCGATATGGACACCTCTTTTATTGGGTTGACTGGTGGTCAAATTTTCGAGCAGATGATGAAAAAACACGGTGTTGACACTGTCTTTGGGTACGCTGGGGGTGCTATCTTGCCTGTTTACGATGCTATCCACAACACTCCGAACTTTGACTTTGTCATGCCTAAACACGAACAAGGTGCAGGCCACATGGCCGAGGGTTACGCCAGAGCTACAGGTAAGACTGGTGTTGTCTTGGTCACCTCCGGGCCAGGGGCCACCAACGTGATCACACCTATGGCTGATGCCATGGCCGATGGTGTTCCCTTGGTTGTCTTTACAGGGCAAGTGTCTACTTCTGCGATTGGGACTGATGCGTTCCAAGAAGCAGACGTTATTGGGATCTCGAGATCCTGCACCAAGTGGAACTGCATGGTGAAATCCGTCGAAGAGTTGCCAAGAAGAATTAACGAGGCCTTTGAGATTGCCAACTCCGGGAGACCGGGTCCTGTCCTGGTTGACTTGCCTAAAGACGTCACTGCTGCTGTCTTGAAAAACGCCATTCCTACCCAGTCTGTTCTACCTGCAGACACTCTAACCAAGCTAGCCGGTACTGCTTTGAACCAGTACACTTTGGAAAACATCAACAGGGCTGCGGACTTGATCAACAGGGCGGAAAAACCAGTCATCTACTGTGGGGCCGGTATTTTGAACAACGAGGACGGGCCTAGAGTCTTGAAAGAGTTGAGTGACAAGTGCCAGATCCCAGTAACCACCACTTTGCAGGCCTTGGGTGCCTTTGACCAGAGGGATCCGAAATCCATTGATATGTTGGGTATGCACGGGTCCGGGACCGCCAACTTGGCCATGCAGAACGCAGACTTGATCATCTGTATTGGTGCTAGATTCGACGACAGAGTCACTGGTACTTTGAGCAAGTTTGCGCCAGCTGCCAGACAGGCCGCTTTGGAAAACAGAGGTGGGATCATCCATTTCGACATCTCCCCTAAAAACATCAACAAGGTTGTCGAAGCCACTGTTCCTATTGAGGGAGATGCCACAAGAAACTTGGAAACCATCATTCCCTTGCTAAATAAAGTCGACACTAGAAAAACATGGTTGCCACAAATCCAAGCATGGAAGGAAAAATACCCATACGCCTACACAAAGGAAACTCCAGGCTCCAAGATCAAACCGCAAACCGCCATTGCCGAATTAAGCAGACTAGCAAGCGAGATATATCCAACCAAAGACGTCGTTGTCACCACAGGTGTCGGCCAGCACCAAATGTGGGCTGCCCAGCACTGGACCTGGACCAAACCTAGAACTTTCATCACTTCCGGTGGTCTAGGAACCATGGGGTACGGTTTGCCAGCCGCCATCGGTGCTCAAGTCGCCAAACCAGACGCCATTGTCATCGACATCGACGGTGACGCCTCCTTCAACATGACCATCGGTGAGCTATCGACTGCTTCCCAGCACAACGTCCCAGTCAAGATCTTGTTGCTAAACAACGAGGAACAAGGTATGGTCACCCAATGGCAGTCGTTGTTCTACGAAAACAGATACTCCCACACCCACCAAGTCAACCCGGACTTCATCAAGGTTGCTGAGGGGATGGGCTTGAAAGCCATGAAGTTGGAAGACCAGGCCAAGACCGAGGAGACCTTGAGAGCCTTCTTGGAGTACAACGACGGACCAGTCATGCTAGAGGTCATGGTCGAGCCTAAAGTCTGTGTCTTGCCGATGGTCCCTGCAGGTAAAGGTTTGCACGAGTTCATCACCTACAATCCAAAAGTCGAAGAAGAAATGACCAAGGTGCGTAACGAAAGAACCAACGGTAAGTACTAGTGGAACTGCCCTCAGAGTTGCACTAGTTTTTTTCATATATATTTTGTGTGTATATTTTTTTATTTATTTTAATAACTGGTTAATAAAAGGTCTACATTTTGTAGAAATATTGTGTGTCTTTGTCGTTGCATCTCTCTTCACACTATGGTGAGTTTCTAGTCATTGTTGGGAGCTCCCATTAGGACAGATCTAAAAATAGTATTTGAAGTCACCCGCCCTCGACTTTTTGTTGAGGCAATAAAAAAACCCCCAAGAGACGGAAAAAAGAAAAAAAAGGCAAAAATTTGTAGTAAACACACCTGCAAAGAAAACCGTGTGTGTTCGAAAGTCAAACTTCTACCGCTCAACTATAATATTGAACCTGTATTTATAAACAAACTTAAAATACACAGAAAGAATAAGCAAAACCACAGAACTAATCAAGAATGGGTATCATTAAGAGAGGTGCTAGGAACAAAAACCAAGCAGCTCCTGAAAAAAGGGCTGGAACGAAAATCCAGAAAGCTGCATTTGAGTCAGGGAAAAAAAAGGAAGTCGGTGTTTCAGATTTGACCCTTTTGACCAAAATCAGCAACGAATCAATCAACGACAACTTGGAAAAAAGATTCAAAAACGGAATCATCTACACGTACATTGGTAACGTCTTGATCTCGGTCAATCCGTTCAGAGACTTGGGTATCTACACCCAGCCAGTCTTGGAGTCCTACAAAGGTAAAAACAGATTGGAAGCCCCACCACATGTCTTTGCCATTGCTGAGTCCATGTACTACAACTTGAAAGCATACAACGAAAACCAATCGGTCATTATTTCAGGTGAGTCCGGTGCTGGTAAAACGGAGGCTGCCAAAAGAATCATGCAGTACATTGCAGCAGCTTCCTCAATGCAAAGCACTTCGATCTCCAAGATCAAAGACATGGTCTTGGCCACCAATCCGTTGCTAGAATCGTTTGGTTGTGCAAAGACCTTAAGAAACAACAACTCTTCTAGACACGGTAAATACTTGGAAATTAAATTCAACAGTACTTTTGACCCAGTTTCCGCAAATATCACCAACTATTTGCTTGAAAAACAAAGAGTTGTTTCTCAAATTAAAAACGAGAGAAATTTTCACATTTTCTATCAATTCACCAAGGGGGCCTCTGAAAACTACAGACAGATCTACGGTGTTCAAAAACCTGAACAATATGTTTACACCGCCACTTGCACCACTGCAGACACTATTGATGATTTGAAGGATTGGCAAGAAACTTTGAACGCCATGAACACCATTGGTCTAACACAGCCAGAACAGGATGAGATTTTCAGAATGATGGCTGCTATTTTGTGGATCGGTAACGTTTCATTTGTTGAAAACGACGAAGGCAATGCCCAAGTCAAAGACACCAGTGTCACTGACTTTATTGCATACCTTTTGCAAGTCGACAGTCAACTCTTAAATAAATGTTTGGTGGAAAGAGTCATGGAAACTAACCATGGTATGAAAAGAGGGTCTGTTTACCATGTTCCTTTGAATATAGTCCAGGCCACTGCGGTCCGTGATGCCTTGGCCAAAGCTATCTACAACAATCTGTTCGACTGGATTGTTTCCAGAGTCAATGTCTCTTTAGGTGCTCTGAGTGGCGGTGAAAAATCTATTGGTATTTTGGATATCTATGGTTTTGAAATTTTTGAAAAAAACTCTTTTGAACAATTGTGTATCAACTACGTTAATGAAAAGTTGCAACAAATTTTTATTCAATTGACCTTAAAATCTGAGCAAGAAGAATATGCAAGAGAACAAATTGAATGGACTCCTATCCAGTATTTTGACAACAAAGTCGTCTGTGACTTGATTGAAGCTAGAAGACCTCCGGGTATTTTTGCTGCAATGAACGATGCTGTAGCCACTGCACATGCAGACAGTGCTGCTGCAGATCAAACATTTGCTCAAAGATTGAACTTGTTCACTTCAAACAAACATTTTGAACTGAGACAAAACAAATTTGTCATCAAGCATTACGCAGGGGATGTCACTTATGATGTGTTGAACATCTCTGATAAAAACAAAGATCAGTTACAAAAGGACTTGGCTGAATTGGTCAGTACCACTTCTAATACCTTCTTAAAAACAATTTTCCCAGATGCTGTGAACATGGAAAGCAAGAGAAGACCACCAACTGCTGGTGACAAAATCATTACGAGTGCCAACGCATTAGTTGATACTCTATCCAAAACGAAGCCATCGTATATCAGAACTATAAAACCAAATCAAACAAAGAGACCAGAAGACTATGATGACAAACAAGTTTTGCATCAAATTAAATATTTGGGTCTTCAAGAAAATGTTAGAATCAGAAGAGCAGGTTTTGCATATAGACAAACTTTTGAAAAATTTGTTGAAAGATTCTATTTATTGTCTCCTAAATGTTCGTATGCTGGTGACTATATCTGGCAAGGTGATGAAATTGGTGCTTGTAACCAAATTCTGAAAGATGCTATGATTCCAAAAACTGAATTTCAAGTTGGTGTTACCAAAGTTTTCATTAAAAATCCAGAAACATTGTTTGCATTGGAAACTATGAGAGATAAATACTGGCACAACATGGCTGCAAGAATTCAAAGATCATGGAGAAGATTCTTGCAAAGAAGAATTGATGCCGCTACTAGTATTCAGAGAGCTGTCAGAGAAAAGAAGTCAGGTAACAAGTATGTTCAATTGAGAGATTGGGGTACTGATAAAGTTTTGGGCTACAGAAAGGAAAGAAGATCCATGTCTTTGTTGGGCTATAGAGCATTTATGGGAGACTACTTGTCATGCAATGAGTCTAAAACCAAAGGTTCTTTTGTTAAAAGACAAGCTGGTATTAATGAGAATGTTATTTTCTCAATGCATGGTGAAGCATTGCTTTCCAAATTTGGTAGATCTGCTCAAAGATTACCGAAAACCATTATTTTAACAAAAACTGTTTTATACATTGTTGGTCAAACAGTTCTGAACAATCAAGTCACTTACACCGTGGATTATAATATTCCAATCACAAAGATAGCAAATGTTTCTATGACTAACTTGCAAGATGATTGGATGGGTATTTACATTAATGGTGCTGCGCAACCTGATCCATTAATAAACTGTGTTTTCAAAACCGAATTGGCTACGCATTTGAAAAAAATCAATCAGAATATTCAAGTTAAAATTGGTCCAAACATTGAATACCAGAAAAAACCAGGTAAAGTTCATTTGGTGAAATCCAAAGTTGATCCAGCTGCTCCTGTCAATGGGGACTTTTACAAGTCAAGTACTATCTCTGTAAGACAGGGCCGCCCAGCGAACTCCAGGTCAAAGAAGAGACCACAGAAAAAAGGGTCTTATGTATCGACAAATGGAGCTTCAAGCACATCGGCATACACGCCAACCACTGTTTCTACGAGATCTCTAGATCCTTACGCATCTTCTGCTAAAGCTTCTACTAAGGCACCTGCTCCGGCTCCACCAAAAAGAGCTAAGAATCCAGCGCCTGCTCCTCCAGATCGTCAAAACCAAAGTGCTAATGTTAACAATATGGCAGCTGCTGCTGCCCAAAGTGTTTACAATCCACAGCAAACACAGCCACCTAGACAACAGCCACAGATCAACAATACGCAACAAAGACAACCACCAAAACCACAGCCACAAGTTGCTAAACCACAAGTTGCAAATACGGCTCAGGCCAATGTCAGTGTTGCCATGCCATCTGCTGGTAAAGCTGCTCCACCACCACCGCCTCCTCCTCCACAACAAAAACAAGATCCTAAATATGAAGCTGCTTTTGAATTTGCTGGAACGGGATCTCCAAGTGAGCTACCTGTGAAATTGGGAGAGGTTGTGTTTGTTTCTAGACACGAAGCAAGTGGCTGGTCCTTGGCTAAACGTCTTGATGGCAGTAAGGAAGGTTGGGTTCCAACAGCTTATATTAAAGAGGTTAAGGATGTTACGTCATCGGCTCCTCCACCTGCACCACCTCAACAGCAACAAATTCAACAACAAGTACCTATAGCCCAAGCACAAGTGGAGCAAGCACAACCAGTACAAGTAGATTTTTCTGCTGGTTTGGCTAATGCTTTAGCTGCCCGTGCCAATAAGATGAGACAAGATGAATCTGATGAAGAAAATGAACAATCTGATGACGACTGGTAAATAGCTAAACAATTATAATGAATGTTCTTATATCTGATAGTTAAATACTATATATAATTGATGAATTTTAAAAAAAAAAAATCATGTTCCAATATTAAAACCTGTTCAAGAAAGGATTTTAGCAGCGTGTGTTGTTAATAAACTATTTTGAACTTATTGACCTTGTGAAAATAAGTGTTTTGCAGTTTTTTCCAGCAAAGATCTGAGACTTCTTATTTCGTTAGCTAATACATCTACTTTGTTTTCTAAATTCTGAAGTCGGTCTTTAATTTCAGTATTATTAGTGATATTGGACCTATCTGCTTGAGAGACATTGGCTATATCTGAAACACTTGAGCTGACATTGTACTTTCTCTTCTTATTCTGTCCCTGTTCGTCCAAAGATGGGCCCTTTTCAAAATTCAAAGAATCATGCCTTTCTGGTTCAATAGGCTCAGAGTTTCGTACAGTACCCGTGTGATTTACTTTAAATGATGAGTTTGATGTAGAAGAACTATTTAAAACGTACGCTGCAAGGTCTCCAATCTCATTATTGTTGTGTTTATCATCATTAATGTAATTTTCTGTGCTAACTTTCAAAGCCTTGTATTTTTTTTTACTATCACATTCTCTTTTTTTATCTAAAAGTATTCCAATCTTGAAATCAACCTCCGACATATTTGTTCGATGAGTTTTATGTTTTTTTTGTAGGTAGGAATTGACTAGTTCGTCGTATCTATGTTTTAATGTCTTGGTGTCTGTGAATGGGTATTGATAGTTGTCTCTAAGAACTTTCAAAGCATAAGTAAAGTTCAAATAATTGGTCCAAGTCAATTGGTCAATTAACAACATAACAAAGTTAATTTCCCTAGATGGGTCTTCACTGAACCATCCACGACTAGTAAGTCTTCGTTCAGGTTTTCTTTTACTGATGTGTGAATTCAAGATGTGGAATCCTTTAGTATCAATTAAAGATGTCTCGTTATTAATCATAGTATTCTGGGAAAATTCATCTTGCAAACTACCATTTCGCATTGCAGATAGTGAGTCAGAAGTTTCATCAAAAGAATGATTTTGAAGCACGGGTAGTAGACTTTGGCTATGAGATAGCTCTTTATCACTCTTTTGAACGCTTTCCATGACATTTTTAATTGCAATAGAGTGTTCTTCTTGATTTGTTGAGTCTGCAATTTCCATTCTATTTATGTATTCGTTCGAAGATTCGTCAAGTCCGTGGTTCGTTTCGACCCTTTGTTTGCGTGATTGTTGTGATACTTCGTTTCCATTGTTTTCGGAATCGTATTCTGCCTCGTTGACAGATAATTTTAGCTGGGGGTCATGAGAGCTATGATGGTCATCCTGATCCAATCCAGAATCCGTGTATCCTTGGTTGTGCAAAACATCGTTGGTATCAAACAATGTATTAGTTTTCATATTTTTTCCATAAAGCGATAAAAGTTGGCTGTTAAAACGGGTATTTTATTGAGTATGCCTGTGTTTAATTTTGATGTTTAGGTGTTTGTGTAATTTAAAGCAACCACTCCATGTATATATTGTGTAACCTATTAAACAACAGTATGTTGACGTCATGTAATCACTAGATCCAAACTTTATTTTTAGTCTAAGCTCCTCGCGTATTCTTAACAATCTTTTTTTTTGTTCGGTTTGTTAAGTCTCTTCGTAGAAAATGACAATAATATTTGAGTAACAAAAGGTTCCAAGTGTCAACAAACGACAAACAAGAGATTTTTAATCAAAAAATGTGAACATTCATCATTTCAAAGATTCATAGACTCAATCCATGTCTTTTAATGGAAAAACGTTAATTTTCAATCAAGTTCTTTCAAAAAAGATCATAGAAGCTTGTGTTTCTCACATTGATTAACATGCAGTAAAGATAGCTCAACTTGGACTAGGCATATCACTTACACCCAACCAAGTATCCAAGTCATAAAAAGATAAGTATACTTATGATATAATAACATTTGTCTCATGGTGAAGGTACACCATTACTTGAAATCCAATAGTTAGGGTTTCTCTCTCTGTTTTACGCTATATGCGCGAGGCTATGCTAACAATAACAATGACAATGACAATGACAATGACAATGACAAAAACGACGCGTTCCTTTTTTGCCATTCCCTTTTTTTTGCATTTTGCCCTGTTGATCATTGATACCCGCAGTAAAAAACAAAATATCAAGATTTTTGTTTTGCTTTCCCATTATAATTTTTCAATAATAAGTCGGTGATACGAGATCGGTTGATAATTAAAGACTCACTTACCACATTCGATGATTTCAAATCTAATCTTAGGAGTTTCTGATTAAGACCACTTTTAGTACAACCTTCTACCTTAAAAAAAACAAGAAAAAAATTACCTAAACCAGAAGCAAATACAATACCAGATACTTTTATATTAAAAAAATGGCCTCTATTAACTTTCAACTGGATGAGGCATTGTTTGACTCTCTGCAGGAAATGGTTACAGCACACTCTTGTTATTTGAGTGAGTATATTAATTTGTTGAACAGCTATATTAATTTTATCAAGAAACTAAGCACTTTGAAAAACGAAAGGCAAACTCTGATCAAATACGTCAAGAAATTAAGGTACTTGAATAACTACTATTCCTTTGACGAAAAAATTGTGGTGTTAGATCAGGGAGAAGAATTAAGTGATATTCCGTTAATTCCAATTGTCAGAAGACTGTGTTCTTTTAACATTAAAGTTTTGGAAATTTTGGATCTATTGAATTACCAAGTAACACAATCGATAAAAAATGAAATTGTTTTGAAAACATTAAACTTTAATATTATTTTCAGTGACTCATTCATCAAAATTATGGAAGACACATACAGAGTTTTTGTTAAGTTTAACCAATGGATGCATGAATCTTTGGAAATCACGGGCTGCAATATTGGTTCCTTGGACTCGAGTCTTTCTATTGAACTAATTGACATTGCTACCAAGTGTGCAATTGAAGACGGCATTGATTTGTCTGAATCAAACGATATCATTCTGCAACAAGTTCAAACGTGTCTCACAGAAGACGAGTACACTTCTACTATGAACCAATGGATTCAGATCATTAAACAACATGTGGCTGATTTTAATACAAATGCAGAAGAGATGATTTCAGGATTCCATGCTGTTGGTCGTTCATCCAAACCTAACACCACTACAACTATCGCGGCTTCAAAATCTGTATCACCTTCTCCGAAAAGGGGGAACAGTCCTGTTGAAACAAGTACTACGAACACTAACACTAAAAACTCAGATTCGTCTAGAGTAAGTAGATCTGGAACTTATAGAAAAAAATAATACATGTTGAAAGACAGACTTTACTTATAATAATAATAATGATACGTATATATATATATTTCACTCTGTACATTACAAACACTTATAAAATATCTCAACTGTGCCCTATGTGCTTTATAAACCCTGCTAATTAATAGGTTATCCTAAACTAAAATCAATACCAGCCTCTCTCATCTGCTGGTATTTTTTTTGAAAGGCAATTTCCTTTCTTGTTCTCCCCTCTTTTTCCAAAATTAAAGAATAGTCGGAAGGTCTGTCTTTCTTTTTCTGGAAATACTCATATAATGCAGCCAAGCTCATTTTGATGTACTCATTTGATTGACCATTGGCAAAAGAATTATTTCCTAGTCTTATATTTTCAACCACACGCACAGCCATGTTCAACGATATGTCTGCGTGAAGATTGTATCTGTCTGGGTGCTCTTTGATATCTTTTATCTTGTTGATAATAACCATTCTTTTGCTGTAAAACGATCTGTCGTTTTTTCTCCAAAGAGTTCCGTATTTTGAGTCTAGGGATTGAACCGAGGGCATGTGTTTAAGTCCGTGGAAATATTCCTGTGCCAGATCCATGACTGTTTCAAGCTTTCTGTTCAATTTGTAAATATTCAAGTTCTTGTCTTTCAACTCAGTCTCCCTAATGTAAACACGGCCATCGCCAATTCTCTTCAACAAATCGCTGTTTGTTAAAGGCTCTTGCTTCACTCTACTCTCAAGAACGGTCTGTTTTTCCCTGTCAATATCTTTAGACAACGTATCGGCAAATGCTTTTTGAACGTTTGAAGCTAGAGAAGGAGCGTGTCCTCTTGGATTTGCAGTAGACGGTTCTTCATTGTCTGAATCTTCCTGCGACCGTGTTTCTGGTAGGGACGTCGATGTGTTATTATTTGTGACTAAGGCAGTTTCGTGCTGAACAGCTGATATGGTATTTGGATGACTAGATGTCCAAGTACGTGTCCCATTCATAACACCGACAACTTCGTGGAAAAACATTAGCAAACTTGACATTTCCTTTGTCAAGTTAGTGAACTTGTCCTCCATCTGTGCCAATCTCTCGTTTGTACTACAATGAAAGAGCTGTTGTTCCTTTGTGATAGTCGCAACTCCATCTTGAATTTTCTCTACCTGGTCAACCAAAAATGTAGACACTTCCTTCATTTTTCTTATGTTCGTTGATATGTCATTGGAAGTTGAAGGTCTTCTTTCGCTGTTGTTCGCATTATCCACTGAGGTGTTAACGCTATTACTTTGATTTTCAGAGCTCATGGCCTGTAGGTGTTTAGTTATCTCTTATAAATCGTTCAATTTTTTTTTTTTGCTCTTTTTGGTATTTTTATGTTCTTCGATTGATACACACTATTCTTCTTGGTACTTTTCAAATCATCAATATACTTAGATAGTCATTAAAAGAGAGGGGATGTATGTATCTCACTAAATAACAATCTGGGATTAAATACTGAAACAGAAAAGAGTGGAGAAGCTAAAACGACGTTCAAACAAAATAAAATGAAAACGCGACGCAGAGAACTCAAGCACAAGAAAAAAATGCGTCGCTCAAACTCAAGATCCACTACATACAGGGAGGAGATGTTGCCCAATAAGACAAAATGTCAAATACAAGAATAAAACGATTATTTATAAATATTATTTACATATAACATGGTATATTGACAATAATGTCCTGATATATATGCTCGTAAGAAAACACCCTGTATCACCTAATTGTTCAAAGTTTTCTCAAGACTTGCCCACTCGCTGTCTAGTTTTTCGTCGTCTTGGCCCACATTCTTATTAGGACTCACAGAAATCGGGACTTTGTACAGCTGAATTTCTTTCACAAGCTGTGTTATTGATGTATTTAAGTTCTGATTAAAACCAATAACATTTTCTTGAAATATCTTTTTTTTCAATTCCTTTTCCACCGATGTTAATGTGGTTTCTGGATCTTTCATATCTATTAGTGACTCAATTATCTTCGAAGCATTGTCTAATGTTGTTACTAACTTATCATCTATTTCGTTAAGTTTTACTAATCTTTCTTGGATGTAGTCAGACAATGGCATTGTAGAGGTGTGAGTGTGTGTGAGTGTGTGTGTGTGTTTTTAGCTTGTGGTTATTTTGGTTTTCATGTTTTGGTTATTATTACAAGTAAGTTCTTTGTAGAAAACGTCAGGAAAAAAAACAGTGTGGAAAGAAAAAAAAAAGAACTTGAAAAGTTCAATCGAGAACCTTCAAAAGATGACTTTCCTGTTGAATCTTGATTATTTCTTACGTGGGAGTCAAACTTATATCACACTACATAAGAGTAATAATAAAAAACACACGCGCTTAAGCAACCGCAATGTCTATTAAGCTAGGTCTTCAGAGAATACAAAAACTTATCGAATATTTGCCAAACCCGCAACTATTATCAAACTTAAAGATCATCCATGTCGGTGGTACCAATGGGAAAGGGTCCCTTTGCTCATATTTGCAATCTATTGTAATGAATTCATCAAAACAGTTAGATTATAAAGGGAATTATTTGGTAGGCAAATACTGCTCTCCGCATTTGATCCACCCAAACGATTCGATCACTATCAATAATATTCCAATGAACATGGATAAGTATATCAGTTATCTGGATTCCTTGAACGTTATCAACAGCAAACACAGTATCAATGCGTCCAGTTTTGAAATTGTGACCTGTGTTGCTTTCCAGTGGTTTTATGACAACAAGGTTGACTTTGCTATAATTGAAGTTGGCGTCGGTGGAGAAAACGACGCAACCAATATCATCCCAGGAGAAAGTAAACTTACTGTTAATTTGAACAAAATTAGTCTAGATCACACAAATCTGTTGGGGTCTACTGTAGTTGAAATTGCAACTGAAAAATCAGGTATAATCAAGCCTAATGTTGGGAAAGTTTTTATTAACGGGAGTAATGATAAACCCGTTTTGGAAATTTTGGTTAAAAAATGTAAAGTTGAAAGCGTCCCTTTCGAAATTGTGGATGTGACCAATCCTAATAACTGGGCTGGCCTAGAAAAGAAAACAATAGATTCCGTACACGGTTACCAAAAGGAAAACTTGGCAATGGCCTTGGCAAATATAAAATACTTGAAGGAAATAGACCAGTTGCCAAATATCTCTAATGATGATATTTCTCGTGGTATCTCTAAGATGGAATGGCCTGGTAGATTGCAAAAATTAGACTTCCAGTACACTTCTGAAAAATCAACACCAGTATTGCTTGATGGTGCTCACAATGAAGACGGTGCTAAACAATTGGGCGAATTTTTAGATACACACTATAGAAAAGGGTTGTCTACTTCTTTGACATTTGTTTTGGCAATGACCGAGGGTAAGGACATTTCCAATATTTTGAAACATGTGTTGAGACCAAAAGATATTGTCGTCATTACTCAGTTTGGCAAAGTTATTGATATGCCGTGGATTCAAAGTATGGCTAGTGAGAAAATTTACTCTAGTGTTGCCAAGTGTGTCCTGGATAATCACATTTTGATTGAAAACAATTTGCAATCAGCTATTCCAATTGCAAAATTCAACAAAATTAACGATGATCAGCCGATTGTTGTTTTTGGTAGTTTGTATTTGGTAGGACAGTTGCTACAAATACACAACTCAAACTTGAAAAAGTAGGATACTATATTGTATGTCTGTATGTATGTAACATAATATCTTGCCATATAATCATCGATTGGGATGTGCTATCATGATCATCGGCATCAATATAGGCACTTACGCAATTTGTTCGGGTAAGTCTTGATATTTACTGAAACACATTTTGAGAGTGAACCTTTTTTTTTTTTTTTGAATGCCCTCATTGGTTCTAATGTAAGCCTAGGTTTGAGTGTGTGTGTAACAATCTGTAAAAGCCTGACTATAATGAATTTCTTTACTAAATAGATAACACATAATTAAAAAAATAACTAGAGCAAGAAAAGAGATATCAATCAGTTATAGACCAATTTGAAATGATAGCTAGAAAATTATTGGCTAGAGATATTCAGCAACTTAACACTCGGATGTGGACTGGTCAACCAGCTAGACATCAATTGTTGTTTCGCAGATCAATTTGGTTTTTTAACAAAAAACCAACAGATCAAGCACTGGCACAGGCAAATTTACTAAAACAGCAGCAACAGCAACAACAGAGATCATCTAAATCTGAAACCAGAACTCTTATTTTCCGTTCCATCTTAGCCATCACCATCGGTCTTTCGGCATTTCTGTTATACGCTTGGCCAAAACACAACTTTCCCTCTCCAGTTGCCAAAGAGTTGAGAAAAGCGTTGTGGGAAGAAAGAGAAAATAATAAGACTAATCACAATCAGCCAAACTACCAAAAGGCTTTGGAATACTATATTAGCGCCTTAAACAGAGCCAAAGAAGAAGATTTGGACAGTTTAAGTGATGAGTACACCGGTATTGAATTAAAAATTGCAGAAATGTATGAAAAAATGAACATGCTAGAAGCTGCGTCTAAGATATATTTGGAAATGAGTTATAGATACTACACTGGGTTGAATGATCCAACGAATCCGCATAACATTGCCGTTATGCAAAGAGGGCATTATATTCAAAAAGATTTGAGGGTGTTAATTAAATTTGTTCAAAATCAAATGAACAACAAGGAATTAGACATGGCTGTTTTGAACTTCAACAAAAGATTATTAACTTCTCATATCATTATGGCAGAAAAAGAAGTTTTCATAAAATCAACTGAATTGCCTGAACAATATATGACTAAATTTAAAAATGAAATTGCTGGGAAAAAACAAGCAAATCAACTAGGTATCAAAGGTTACAACTTTCAACCTTTTGAAAACGTAGTCAACGATAAAAACTTGTACTTCAACAAAGACGGTTACATGGAATTGGACTTGAACAGAACCTCGTCTTATTCGTGGGATCCATTCAAGAACGAATTTTTTGTTGCCAGAGATCTATATTCAGCAATTTGTCTATCCACAAAGGACGTTCCATCTGCAATCTACAACAAAATGAACACTTTGAACTTAATGGTGTTGGCAGGTATGGAGCCAGGTCAAATTTTGATGACACAAGCTAACTTAGGTTCTCTATTATATTTGAGAGTAGAGCAAATGGAAGACGAAATTGACTTTTTGGAAAAAAACCCAGATAAATTTAAACAATTGTTAAAAAACAAAGAGGTTCCACTGGATGAACAAATTATTCAAGCCAAAAGACTGATGAACAAAGCTAAAGATGTTTGTTTGCAGTCAGCTACAGAATGCTACGAGTCCATTGTCAAGTTTAGCAGCAAGCACAAAAGATTAAAGTTTAACTACAAGGATCTTGCCGATACCAACATTGCACAGGCCATTGCTTTGTCTAAGTATGGTTTAGGGGTTTTGGAGTTCCACAATGGGAACCTACAGGGGGCAAAAACTCTGTTGAATGACGGTAGACAGATGGCGAATGAAATTTCATTCAAAGAGTTGGTCACAGAGGCCGACAATGAACTTGCTAAATTGGCCAAAGCATTGAAAGATGAGGAACAAACTAACAAATAATTTGGGCTTGTAAATAAACTATGATTGCTAGTATGCTATGTAATTCAGACATTATATATATTTATATTCTTTTTTATCATTAACTGACACCTTTAGTATTATTAAATGCAGATAGGAACTGTCAAATCTTTAAAGTTTAACTTTGACACGTGACATAATTAAAAAAAAAAATACAAAGAGAAAGTTGCAGAAACTGTATTAAAACAAGATTAAGCGATTTGCAAAACCATCGGCAAACCCAGAAGAGAAAGAAAATCGAAAGAAGCACAAGGAAAAGCATGAAATCTTTAGGGACATGTATCTTAAGACAAAGTTCTTTTGTTTTATTTAGAAGTCGCTTAAAGTACGTCATACTATCAAACAATGCCAACTTTTCCAACACCTCTAAGGCATTAACGTCGGTGGCAGAGAAGAGGTCTGAAATCCAACAAGTTTTTGACAACAAGCTTTATTGGAACAACATAATTAACCAACCAAGTTTGGGTGTCACTGGTTTGTTTAAGAACAAATACGTTACAAATTCAAAAGGTCTAATAAAATATTCAGATTACTGTTTGAACTTGGCCCAAAAGCTGGTGGATAAAATGCATAAAGACAAGACTCACGATGGCTTGAAAAACTACGTAAGAAGGATGGACGAGTTGAGTAACATCTTATGTAGAGTGATTGATTTGAGTGAACTGATTAGATCGTCTCATCCGGACACCAAGTTTGTCGATGCTGCACAACAAGTACATGAAAAGATGTTTGAATTCATGAATATCCTAAACACAGATTTGGAACTATGTAACACATTAAAAGATGTTTTGCAACCTGATCACTTTATTTATAAAGAATTGAGTGAAGAGGAAATTAAAGTAGGGAACATTTTGCTGCAGGATTTTGAAAAATCAGGAAACTTTATGGGTAATGCCGATATCAAGGATAACTTTATTCAGCTATCGCAGCAAATTTCTGTTGTTGGACAGGACTTTATAAACAACACGGATTATGCAGCTGTGAACTCTGTCAAGATCAACTGCCAAAAATTAGAGCATAGTGGAGTTCCAAAGGTAATTTTCCAGAGTCTGCCAAAAGATATTACACGTAAAAACTACAAAGTCCCGGTGGATAGTTACACTGCTTATTCCTTACTAAGATCGTGTCCAGATGAGTCTATTCGTAAACAAATTTGGAGCGTTTTACATAGCTGTAATGAAAAGCAAGTTCAAAGATTGAGATTATTGTTGCAATTGAGATCACTTTTGGCAACTACTATGGACAAACCCAACTTTGCCTCATACCAGTTAGATGGAAAATTAGCCAAAAACCCTGAAAATGTTTTGAAATTTTTGAACTCTTTATTTGAAAACTTGAATGAAAAGGCAGGAAAAGAATTGAAAGAATTAGAGTTGCTTAAAGCAAAAGATATGCCACAGACTCAAAAAACTTCAAAAGTTGAAATAAAGCCTTGGGATAAAGACTACTACACCACTCTACAATCTATTAAAAAGAGCAAATTGTACTCGGATGATGTTGAGAAATACTTTTCTTTGGGTAATGTTATGCAAGGGTTGTCGGACTTATTCAGCTCTATTTATAAGGTCAAATTTGTACCAGTTGCACCTTTAAAGGGTGAAACGTGGAATGAGGAAGTTAGAAGATTGAATGTCGTTGATGAAATGAACAATGACAACGTTATTGGTGTTATTTATTGTGATTTGTTTGAAAGAAATGGAAAAACCAGTAATCCAGCTCATTTTACTGTTTCTTGCTCTAGAAAAATTTTCAAAGACGAAACATTTAATCCTGAGTTTACTCAAATTGGAAATGAAAAATCAGTCCAGACAGGGGAAGAATTCAAATATCAGCTCCCTGTTATCTCTTTGATTTGCAACTTCAAAAGTGTAAGAAAACCAAAGGGTAAAGAAGTCTGTCTTCTACAGTTGAGTGAAGTCGAAACCATTTTCCACGAAATGGGCCATGCAATGCACTCCATGTTGGGAAGAACCGACTTGCAAAATGTGAGCGGTACGAGATGCACTACTGATTTTGTCGAGCTACCAAGTATTTTGATGGAACATTTTGCCAGAGACCCGAGAGTGTTGTATAGAATCGGGAGCCACTATTCTACTGGTGAAAAGATTAGCATCAAAGAATTGGAAAGTGTGGCCAAGCAAAATGTAACCTTTGAGTACACTGAAGCCTTTCAACAATTGAAAATGGCTCTTCTAGATCAACATTTGCATACCTTGAATTTAATTGATCCAAAGAACGAACATGTAGATATTGTGGAGGAATATCACAAAATTGAAAGACAGTGTCAAATTTTAACAGACGATTCCAGTAACTGGGTAGGAAAATTTGGACATTTATTTGGCTATGGTGCTTTGTACTATAGTTATTTGTTAGACAGAGCTATAGCTTCTAAAGTTTACCATCATTTATTCAACGAGGATCCCTTTTCTGAAGAAGCTGGTCGTAAGTTCAAAACCAGTGTGTTGAAATGGGGTGGTGCCAAGGACCCATGGGAATGTCTTGCACTATGTTTTGATAAACCTGAATTAGCCAAAGGAGATGAAGATGCTATGAAATTCATCGGTGAAATCCAACAAGATTTATAAGACCTTTTGAAAAACCATGTAAATATAAATACTTTGAAACAAGATCCTTACGTATTCAAAATAATGAAATAAAAAATTTTAACTTAATCATAAACCCTATGTTTTTTTGTTTGTTTGTTTGTTTTAAAAATAAAAGTACAATTATATACTATATATTGGCATTTAAAACATGCAATGTTCTTTTTCTCGACCAAGAAATAAATTTAATAAATAAAAGATAAAAATAATTTTTTATTGATTAAACTTAGTTGGAGGTCATAACTTGCCAGACTCTGATAACGTTATCAGTGTAACCAGCGAACAAGTTTTGACCATCAGCGGACCAAGCCAAAGAGATAGCGTGAGGTTCAGCAGCTTTGTTGTAACCAGCGAATTCTGGTTTCAATTCTTCGACAACAGTGTTGTTGTGCAAGTCCAAGATTTGAATACCAGAAGCAGTGGCAGCGACCAACCAGTATCTGTTTGGAGAGAAGGCGAAAGCAAAGATTTCGTCTTTGATGTCAATGTTGACAACTGGGGTTTTTTCAGCCAAAGACCAGACCATAACGTGACCGTCTTTACCACCAGTAGCGACCAAAGTGGTGTCTGGGGAAACAGCAACGGTGTTGATGTAGTTGTTGTGACCGATCAAATCAGAGTCAATTTGGAATTCTTGCAAGTCCCAGAACTATCAAAAACAATGTGAAACTTAATATTTTTTAATTGATATGAAATATCATGAAAATATTATGAAAAAAAATTGTTAGTAAACCTAAAATTCGTAAAAAACTCGCAATAGAATATTAAGCATTTGTAGGTTTTTGATTTATCACCTTTAAAGTTTTTAAAAGTTTAGTGGTATATTTGAAACAAGTGTTGTAAAATGCATGAAAACCACTATTTTGAAAAACAATTTTTGTTGAAACATCAGAGATCTTGGTGATATTAATAAGTCTCATTGGGGTAGATAGCCCCTCTGAAGTAGCAAATATATAATATTGATAACATCATATGAATCATTGTCTTGCAAAAAAGATTTCCTACAGTATCACTTTACCATAATCCTATTATTTTCTCATCTCATTTAAATTTGTTTAAAAATATTAACCAAAAACTTTTTAAAACCATTAATGTAAAAAACTTAAAACCTAACCAACGTATACCCTATTTCTATTATCAATTGTCTATTCACCAGTGAGTAGACAAATCGTGAAAAAAAAAATCATTAACATACTTTAACTAATTTATCAGCGGAAGCAGAAACAGCCAATGGTTGACCGTTAGCCAAAGTGACGGCTTTAACGGAAGTAACCCAGTCGGAGTGACCCATCAAGGTAACCAAACATTCACCTTGAATGTTCCAGACTTTGACGGTTTTGTCTCTGGAAGCAGTAACAACTTGGTTCAAAGCTTCGTTGAAAGAAACAGACAAAACATCAGATTTGTGACCAGCGAAGGTGGTGGTACATTCACCAGTAGCCAAAGACCACAATTTGACGGTTTTGTCCCAAGAAGCGGAGAAAGCGTAGTTGCTGTCAGCGGTTAAAAAGACATCTTCAACAATGTGGTTGTGACCTTTGAAAGATTTGACTGGAACACCGTATTGTTGTTCGTCACCGGTTAATTGCCAGGTGATCAAAGATTTATCTCTGGAAGCAGAAACCAATAAGTTTGGTTGAGCTTGGGAAGTGGCCAAACTAGTGACCCAACCGTTGTGACCTTCTAAGGTACCTCTCAAAACTAAAAATTCTCTAGATTCAGACATCTTGTTATTTCAGATTGGTTTTTTTTTTCATTTCTTTAATTTAAAATTAAGCTGGAAGAACTAAAATTACAGGAAGACACCACAACCATATAATTGCAGTATACTATAAACAGAACATCGAGAATCTTAATTTATAACAAGTCGACGAAGAATCTGGCTAACTAATTTTCCAACCCAAAATGAAAATTTTTAGTAATTCCAATTTCACTACAGAGAACAAAAAAAGAAAAGAAAAGTTTGATGAACTTTGAGTTTTAGGAGTTTTTTTTGTTGGCGGGCATCTTTCAGACCTGTTCTGAAATGTACGCTGATTGGGATTAATTTTTGATTAGTTAGTAGTGAATTATCCATACTGGTCACAAAAATTATCATCAACCCACACACCACATACATTAATCTTAATTTTTGTAAATATTTTAGTTTTTTTACAAACTTTTTTTTCTTGTCACTAAAAAGAAATTACAATATTTATATTTCAGTTTTTTTTTTGGAAATACAGTTTCCTAAACAAGTATTTTTTTGACCAAAAAGGAAACTCAACTATACTCAGTAAAAAAAAGAAATTTTCAAGTTTTCAAAAAAAAAAACTAAATTTATTGTCACGTGCGTTTTTGGCAATTCGGATGGTTGTAATTTAATTTACCGAACATGAATGAATTTTTATTTTTAAACTAATATCCGAGTTCGGTATATTTACATTTTTAAAATTGAAGGGTAACAACTTGACATGCGTAAAACAGATTTCTTTTCATGTTCTTGTTTTTTTTGGTCTGTGTTTTTGTTTTTGTTTGGTTGTCTGTTAAATTTAGAAAACCAACCCAAAAGTCAATGATTGTATGTGTGTATGTAATAGTAGCATATATAGATCTTATTTACATGTATGTTTTTGGAATACACATTCAAAGAAATGACAAAATGAAAAATAAAAGAAAACAAAAAAGAGCATACTAGAAATTAATTATTAAAAGGTATTTGCGTCTAGGTTGAAAATCAAAAGCAAACATAACACTAACCAATGGGTCCATTTGATAAAAAATTGAAAAAGTTTATCTCCAATGCAGTGAGGGTTGCACCAAAGGTTTCCGCAAAGGGGGAGGTTCCTGAGCTAAGAGACTGTTTGGCTTCTTCATATCCACAAACTAGAAAAGATGCAATCAAAAAAACCATTCAGCAAATGACAATGGGTAAAGATATGTCGACTTTGTTCCCAGATGTTTTAAGAAACATGGCTACCAGTGATGTCGAGCAAAAAAAATTGGTGTATCTATATATAATGAATTATGCCTCTTCTCATCCGGAATTGTGTATTTTGGCAGTCAACACTTTTGTCAGTGACTGTTCTGATCCAAACCCACTTATCAGATGCATGGCCATCAGAACTATGTGTATGATCAGGGTTGATATGATCATAGAGTATGTTGAGACGCCGTTGAGGGCATGTTTGAGTGACAGCAATCCATATGTTAGAAAGACTGCAGTGATATGTGTTGCCAAGTTGTATCAGTTGAACAAGAGTTTGTGTTTGGATCTAATTGAAAACGATTTGATCCCCATGATTAGAAACGAGGACAATGCCATTGTTTTAGGTAACGCATTGGCTTCTTGTATGGAATTGCAAAATGTGATCAACTATAAACAAGTCATATATGATAATATTTTGAAATTTTTGAATATTTTGAATGAAACAAGTGAATGGACAAGAGTCACGATTTTAACGGGTATTGCCGATTACGAACCAAGTGACGAATCTGAAAGTTTGAAAATCGTGGAGAGAGTTGTCCCGCATTTACAACACGTCAACCCTGCTGTTGTTCTAAGTGCCATTAAGGTTTTATTGAGATGTTCAAACCATATTAGTAGCAGTAACAAGAAGAATTTGGTTTTAGATAAATTGACTACAGCTTTAGTTTCTATCATGAGCACTCCTTTTGAAATTCAATATGTGGCTTTGAAAAATATTAGAATAATATTGGAAAAATATCCTACTCTTCTAGCTAAAGAGTATAGAATATTTTATTTGAAATACAATGACCCATTGTACATCAAATTGGCCAAGTTAGATGTTTTGATCAGAATTGTGTTGCCTAATAATTTGAAACAGGCGCAGTCAATCTTACAAGAATTTAAAGACTATAGTACCACTGAGTTCAACCAAGACCTTGTTGCCAAATCAATCAAATGCTTGTCTCAATTGGCCATCAAGGTCCCTGAATTGCTTCCTTCAGTTATAGATTTCATGACAACAGAACTAGGCATGCGTCAAGACGATGACGATGTCTTGGTTGCCCTGTGTTCTATGTTGAGAAATTCTGAGTCTTTACCTGTTACATCTATCAAACAAATTATTTCTTACTCTATTACGATTTATGAAGAGAGACTTATCAAAGATGAGGGGAAATGTAATTTTATTTGGTTAGTTGGTGAATATCCAAACGAATTTGGCAACGGTCAGTTTGCGCAACTTTTAGATTATTATTTAGATTCTTTCAACGAAGAAGAATCAATGACCCAAATGTCTTTGTTGTTGACAATTTTCAAGAATAAAAAATATGTTCCTCAAGAGATGTTGCATGGAATTTTAGAAAAAGCCACCAAAGAATGTAACCAATTGGATATTAGAGATATGGCCATGATGTATTGGAGATGTTTATCTCTAGACGCGCAGACTAGTGAAACTATCATTAACGAGTTTGCCAACTTGAAAATCCCTACAAGTGACGATACCATCGAAAAGTTCCCTCAAAAATTGTTGGAAGTTTTGTTATCCCAACTTTCGACTCTATCTTCTATATACTTCAAGCCTAACAACGACAAGATATTACAAGAACACTCCAATATCATCAGAGGGAAGGGAGTCAATGAATTGGCGGATATTGCAAGATTGGAAATCTCGAGAAACAACGACGTTTTGTTAGATTTTGATGATGAGCCTTCTCCTCCTCCAGTGACGCAAACACCGTTTGACGAATTAAACGACTTGTTTGGGTCTTCGAATAGTCAAACACAACAGCCTGCCACTTCATCTTCGTCAAAACCAAATACAACAACACAGGATCTAATGGATTTGTTCTGATGAAAAAATAGTTTTAGACAAAGTTTGCCTTGTGTTAATCGTACCCAAAAGCTTCTGGCTATTGGATAGTTAGTTTGGGTCAGTGTTTCGGATGTGGTGTCTCTTTTCGTCGGATTTCTTTTCATATTTACAAATAAAGTTATAAATACAGATATATAAATACACACAGAAACATAAGTGTATATTACCTACATACTTCTGTAGATATATAAAGAGCGGGTTATGTACATTAAAAGTGGAACATTTTCATAAGATAAAGAAGGTTTTCATGAATGGAGTGATTAAACGTGATTTTGGTCCCCCAATTGACACTTTATTTTTGTTCTTGCTGTTTCAACTGAGATTCCAATTTTTTAATTCTTTCTTGAACTAACAAATCTTTTTGTTCGTCCAAGAAATTGTCTGTTTGGTAGAACAAAATACACTCGGCCATTTTGTCTCTTGGTTCGTTACAGGCAGGGAAAACTTTAAGCCCGTGTTGTTTGGAACACTCGACCATTCCCCTCACAAACTCATCACATTTTTCGTAAGCCATTTTTTTCAAGTTTTGTCTTGCCTTGTGTTCTTCATTCTGACTTAGAACCCATAGAGGTAATCTTCTGCCTTTGCTATTTTCTGTGTTTGGGGTGGACATGATATATTAAAGTGTTGGGTTATATTGGTTTTTGTCTTTAGCACAGCTACCTTGTGGTTTATTCTTTATCTAAATGTAACTCTTTTCAGAAAGTAAAGAGTTCAACCCATGACATTACTTATGCGTAGATCTATAGTCTATATTTCATCCTTGATGCGAAAAAGTGGACTCAACATTTATAAAAATTCTAAAAACTTTACAAAAAAAATACATATTAATTTTGTCACGTGATATTATTTAGTGGTCGGGTATTTTTGTCGTTTAATTATTTGTTTACATTTTCTTTTATTACATTGGCATCTCATCCATCCAAAGAGGTTTAAACAAAGTGAAAAACATTATAAAAAGCTAAAAATAAACAAACAACCGTAACATTTTGCTGCAGTGTTAATAACATGCAAGAACAACCCAAAACTTTATAGGTCAGTCTTACACATACGGCGTATTTTAGCCAAGCTAAAGCTTTACAAAAAAAGCATCATTATTGGGGGTTAGTTATCAAATGTAGTTACAGTAAATATTTGATCATAAGAAATTATTACGTAGACGAGAAAAAACTGCATTCTTATTCGTTAGGCAAAATTCCTCATACAATAAACTTTATTTTAAAACGTGCGACACAAATGCTTTCACATCACTTTTTTCTCTAGCAGTGTTACCATGTTCTTGAAAGTTTTTACTTGAAAATCGAGAAGAACGCATCAAACTTTAATATACCTGAAGGTAAATATAGTTGTATAAATTAGAATAAATTACTTATTGTAAATACCGCTTATTGTGCATTGAACATGAGTATCTACTATTCAACACAATGTATATATAGTCAAGAGAGTAAGTTGAAATTGTGATTTGAGGGTTTGGATTGGGTTCTAATCTGTTCATATTACCTATAATTTGATTCCAAAATTTATAGATTGTTAAAGTTACTACATGGCGTAATAACTGTAACGGAGAGATATGTAGGAATCACGGTAGAATTATTGTGTTTCTCAAAAATCATTGTCTGAAATGGAGATCACGTTTTCATATCAACATTTGAACTGCCGTATTTTGACTTTATAGTGTATATTTTTTTTTATACGCAGTAAAGAATATATAAATTTACACAATCTTTTTTTTGTTTGATTTTAATTGTATTTGCGAAAAGAAAAATACATGACTAACAATAACAGATCATATAGCTTTTATTACTTTGATCAAAATGCCATAAACCTCAAAATATTCAAAATAACATGGTAACATATTATGACTGTTTGATTCATTGTACGATACTTTAACGTCTACTTATTAGGAAAAAGACAGTATTTGTTGTATTTTTATTTTGCTTTCATTTGTAAGATTTAAAAACTCAATATATCAATAACTGCGGTTTTATTGGATAAAAATGCTATCTTGGCTCTTTTTTTTTTGGGTTTTTTTTATTTTTTATCTCTCGTGTTTTTTTTTTTTTGAATTGGTTTTATTTTCACTAACAATTTGCGCAGTAAAAAAAAAAGTTTAACGCGGTTCGAACTCAAAAAAAAAAATAGTTTAAAAGTGTAAAGTTTAGTCCACAGATATTTGTGTTTAGTACGTCACAGATGATTATTTTAGTACATCTACAGGACAGTGAATGTGTATTTAAATTTAATATCAAAATAACTCAAAAAAAAAACCATACAAATATATAAATTAAGAGTATTTAAAACCTTATCTTTTAGACAAGTGTTCAAATTTTTAAAAAACAAACGATGTTTGATGTATCCATTGGTTATACATATATAGAAGCAATGATCAATAGGAAAACGTATATTAAAATCCCATAAGCCTATTCTTGATATAAGTATATAGTTTGATTTGAACAGAGTAAAAGTGACATGATGTAAGAAATTAGGTTCATTATTAATCATTTTTTGAACGCATTAAAAAAAAACATTAAAACCAAAGACAGTCAAAAAGTAGGATGGAGTCTTGGGAATTAGAAAAAAAAGAAAAGGAGAGGTGTATTACATACAGCCATTCTAACAATTACAATCAGATTATTAAAAGTACAATTTACATTTTTTGTTTACTTGGAAGCTTTTATTCATATTACTTTTATGCAGCCCCAGTTCTATTCCCATACTTTGCTCAAAACAGTGATTTTGTCAAAGGGGTGGGGGCGGGTATCTCCACTATCCATGTAGCAATTTGGCGTAATGACAGTCTGTAGATTATTGAGTTCAGTTTCTTTTGTTTGTTAGTTACTGCTTTTGTCCTGATTAAAGAAAATATCCAAAAGCACTATATTTTCCCTGTTAAAGAGTCATCTAGTGTAAATTATCCACATTATGTTACTACAAATTTTGGAATCAGTTTGGCACTTGTAAGCCTGTACAAGAACTATTCTGATTTTAAAAATGTTGAATCTTTGATTGCTGAGACAACCTCAAAAATCAATATTAGAACTATTTCAACAAAAACAGGAGTTTCTAATTTTTTGAATAAAAACATGCTGGTTAAAGTAGACAGTGAAATTTTGCTGAGTTCTGATATTACATTTTCTGTAGATAATGAGAGCAACTCTGGCGAAACAAACCCAGTGATGAAGCTGATAGACAGTTTGAGATACTTGAATGCTTATCAACAAAACTGCAAAGACCTGTTTGGTTTAAGTTTAATGGTGCTTAGTGGATACATGGTAATGTATACGTTGCATTTTGTTTATAAAAAAGTAATACAAAGAAAAAACTTAAACTATGAAATAAGAAACGAGGAAGAGCAACTAAAGAGCCTAGACGGCAAAACTGTTTGAGCTCAAGCTTATCATTATATTAGGTTAATCAAAAGAGCTTATTAAGTAAAATACATTGTTTATATTCAATTACATTTTATATCTTGCTTTTTTAATATTGTTTTATCGACAAATAAAATACTCCTAGAGTAATTTGATAACCAGTTTTAAAGCACAAAAAAAAATGTGCAATAAACATTTACTCGTCTAAGTCAAACACTTCGTCTAACGTGGCTCTATTGTTTTTGACAACAGTGTTATTATTGTCATTGTCATTTTCATTGTCGTTGTCAAATCTTTCAGAAAAATCTTTCAAAACAAAAAAATTTGGAATGGCAACAAACACACATGTTACGGATACGGCCACAGGTAAACTTTCACAGAAAAACAACCAGTAGTCATTGTTGTCACTTCTTGAAGTGCCGTGTTCGGTCATGGTATCGGCAATTCTAGCAACAGCTCTAAAAATCAAGGCAGTCTCGGCAATACCAAGACTAACGTTAAAAACTTGCCATTTCTTGTCAATAGCGCGGTATATTGACTCTGTCGCAAAGTATTTTTTGTAACAAGAAACAAAATTCAAATGAACGACAACAAATAACAACATTGAGATTAATTCCAAAGTCATTTTTTTTCTAATCATGACATAAGCAGTACTAATATCTGATGGGGTAACACGTGATGATCTCAAAAGTTGAAGGATAAAAGGAAGAAGGACAGCAAGATAAGAGTAAACAGGATGCAAATAGAAAGTTGCTCTTGTGTCGTTTGGACATTTCAGAAAAACAATCGTGTGATAAACCAGAAACATTATAGGTGGAAAAAAAACAAAAAAAGGAGTAAGTACCATTAGTTGTTGAACACCAGCCATTAAAAAAACTTTTGTTTTTGAGTCTTGGCCATGAAAACTAACTCTTACCAAATACCCTAAGAATTCCATGAAGCTCACAAGAACTAGAAATGGATAGCAGGAGGAGAACACATTTATCATTTTATTTTTGTTTGTTTTGTAAAATAAAAATGTAGAGTAACTGTTCAGAGCAGTCAAGCCCAAAAAAACAAACAACGAAACATAGTTCAAAAACAAAGAGGATTGAACATCACCAGTAAACCCTGTCTTTGTATCAATGTTTTGGGAAATAGCAGTATTCATAGTTAGTAAACAAAAAAGCGTTTTGCTGTTTTTCTGCTACTTCTAGTCTGTTGTATGGTTATAATATTAAAGGAAACAAATGTTGTGAGTTAGACAACATTCATGACCACAAGATTTAAAATACTTAAATCTGCGTTTCTCCTTGTTTTTAAGTATCCTTATAAACTAAATTTTTTTTTAACCTTGGCGAGATTTTTTTGTCAAAATTGAATTTTTTTTTTTTTTTTTTTTTTGATAAGATGTCTGCAGTAAAATACCGTTGGAACAATCACCTAAACACACACACTCCCCTGATTTGGAAACGAAATCTCAATATAGAGAACAGGAAGTTGTTCCTTAAAGCCAATATTAAATATAAGTAAAGTATTTAGTTAGTATGATAGTAGCAACTAACTTTTAAAGATTCAAAGTGTTTTAACAAATACTTTTTTAGAGTTTCATTGGTACTATCTGCAATATCAAGAAAGATAGTAAAGTCAACTAGAAAGCATACAACACTAATATAGATCTGGGAGGAACAGATAAGGAGATAGATTTACACGTTAACTTTTTTATACATTTGTAACATTGTTTTGAAATAAGTAATTAAATTTTAATACATTGTTTATACAAACTTTTATATAATCAACTGTGTTTACCATTATGTAAGTACTTAATATAAATGTAGCGTTCAAAACTACTAAGAAACCTAGACAAAAACCCTATTGAAGAAAAGCTAAAGAAAAGTTTACTCGTCCAAGTCAAAAAACTTCATCTGACGTGGCTCTCTTGGTTTCAAAAGCATTGTTTTTATTGTCATTATTGTCAAATCTTTCAGAGAAGTCTGAAAAGACATGAATAGCTGGAATAGCAACAAGCACGGAAAAGACAGAAACAGCCACAGGCAAACTCTCACAAACCAACAACCAGTAGTCGTTGTTGTCACTTCTTGGGTAGTTATCTTTACCCTTTGAGTTCAAAATTCTAGCAAAGGCTCTGAAAATCAACGAAGCCTCAGCAACACCAAGACTAATGTTAAAAATTTGCCATTTTTTATCAATGGCACGGTAGTTTAACTCAGTAGCAAAGTGTCTTTTGTAACAAAAAACAAAATTCCAATGGATAGCTATAAATGACAACATGGAAATTAGCTGTATAGTCATTTGACTCTTAATCTGCTTGTAAACATTGGAAACGTCAGATGAGCCAAGTGCAGTTGGACAAAGAATTTCAATAACACCGTAAACAAAGTAGCCAGTCAATATGTAAGCAGGTTTGACAAACAAAGTTGCTCTTGTGTTTGAAGGACACTTTAAAACAGTCATTGATTTATAAAGCAGGAACACAATAGCAGGGAAAAAAACCTGAAATGGGGCGATGACCATTAGTTGTTGAACAGCACCCATAGCTAAACTTTTAACATCTGAGTCACTTTTAAACAAGCAAATTCTGAACAAGTACCCTGTCAACTCAGTCAAAGTGACAATAAACAAAAACACATAGCAGGTCAAAGTAGACACAAATCTTTTGGTACTGGTGTTTTTGTAAGTAATGACAGTTAGGTAACTAGTCAAAGCAGTCAAGCCAAAGTAAATAAATAAAGAGAAATAGTTTAAAAATAAACAAGATTTAATGTCGCCAGTAAATGCTGTTTGAGCACCACTAGTTTTATCAATAGCAGCAGTCATTTGTTAGTTCAGATGTATGTTTTGTCTTCTGTCTGTTATATCTACTAAATTCAAATTACAAAATATCTCTTAATAACTATTTACAATATGTCTTTTTATATATTAAAATTATCGAAAACTAATCTTTTAATCCCTCTTCTTTATGGTATATTTCTACCTGATTAGTGAAATTACCAATGTCATAAGCCAAGTCTTACTAACTCTCATTTTTATTTTAAAAAAAATACAGGTGACTTTACAACATAAAAACGCTGTTATTTCACGCACAGTGTTTATAATCCACTTTTTTTTCTGAACCTTTTTTTATTTTTATCTTTGTTTAAAATGTTTTTTGATAAGAAATGTCTCCAGTAAAATACAGAGATACACAACAGAAAAAGTACCTCAAAGACAAACCATCGGCTGATGATTACAAAGAAGAAATGCTAAGAAAGACATACACATAGTAAACAGTCAAATGGGTTTCTTCAAAGCCAAACGACAAATAAGTATTTAATATCTGAATTGTATAGAGATTCCTATATTTCAAGGAGTTCATTTTATGAATATATCACAAACACAAAAAAAGTAGACCACAGTGTAACTAAAAATGGATTAATACTTATATCCTGCAAGTATAGTACCACACACTTGTAATATGATAATTATAGAAAAGTGTTTCTTCAATCAACGCTCAGAAATCTTTCGACTCGAACATCTCAGTCACTTGTTCCATATTTAGAAAGATTGAAAAATGAAAAGACAACAAGACGTCCTTCACGTGACCAAATACAATAAGTTAGGTAGGGTAACTTGTTATAAATATTAAAATGCGGGTAAATGAAAGATTTCATCTCTAACATAATTTTTTTTTTTTGCTTTCTTTTCCATCTTTCAAGAAGTGCCATTGCGACAGATTTTGTCTAATGGTGAAAAATTTTAATCAGGAGAAGAAGTTAGTAGATGTTATCATCTAAATATTTACTGTCTTATCATTAAAAAGATTAAAAGAAAAACCAAAAAAACGATAATCAAAAGAATACAATATGTTTGGTGCTTTTAGAACTTCTCAGCCATTGTTTGGTGGTTTGCTATGGAAATCCAGACCAGTCATGACCAAACCTCAAAAATCTAACCAGAGACAAAGATTAAAGCAAGTCGACTCCACCATCAAGAACATTACTTTGGGTTTGCACGCTTTGAGATGTGCTGCCAAGGGTATTTCCTACGAAGAGGCCATTGCTATGGAAAAACTGTTGTCTCCTAAAGTCGAATCTGTGATGAACTTGCAAAAAAGAGAAAACTTTTTGACTGAAGACCAAATGAGTCCAAAAAACAAATACACTACTTTCAGCAGATACTCCAAGGGCTACAGAAAGTCTTTGCACAAGGTTCCTCATTTCACAAAGATCTCAAGCAGAGTCCAACCTAAATACATGTAAGGTGTTCTGTAGCGACTTAAGATAAACAACATAATACACAATAATACATCCCTGTACATAATACATTTAGGTCTAGGCTGCATTGATTCCTAAACAAATATACACACTCATATATACACATATTAATATATATATATATAGGTATAAGCCAATACTATACGATTTTGATACTATCACTCATAGAGAATTTGTTTTCTTCTTATAAGACCCAGAAGGTTATATCTGTTCAGAACCAATTTTCGACCAGATCTCATCGGTTAGTTTCCTTTTCGCTTCTTTAGAAAGCTGCTGGAAATCACTCACACTTATCACGTCTTCGTCGTTTATGTACAAGTCCATGTTTTCCTCATCCAACACAAGACCCAACTCTTTGTACACTTGTAGTTTCAAGTAGTTCCCGCTCTCCCATAATTTTTTCCACACGATTTCTTCTTTCAAGAACTTCTTCAGTTCAAACGTTTCTTGTGCTCCTTTGTTTAGTTGGTTGTCCATATCATCGATTTTGCTGCTCAGCGTTTCGATTTTGGAAGTATACTCCTTGATTTCATTATTCACTGCATTCTCATCGTATTCGTCCTCCTGCGTTGAGTTCACTACAATTGACTCATTGTACTCTTGCTCTATTTTATCAAGTTCTCTCTTTGTCAGTTCAACCTCTGTCTCTTGTTTACTAAACTCATTGTTCAGATTAGTCTCTATGTTGTGGGCTCTTGTATGGATCTCTTGCAAATCATCAACTTCCTTGAAGTCAAAGTTTTCTCTGGTGACAGTCAATAATTTCAATGCGTCTTCTAGAGTCGTTACTTGTTCAGCTGTTGTCATGTTTGTTTCTATGGTTTTCTCTGATGAGTTTTTGTCTTTGTTTATTTGATATTAAGCTTTCGCGACTTTGCCTTTTTTTGCCTATGTTTTCAATTTTTTGATTTCAACTTTTTTTTTTAGACCTACTTTCCCGTATTATCCTTTTGTTTGTTGAGATTCCTACTAGAGCGAAAACTTTAAATTAAAAGAAAGATCAAGAGAACACACAGATTAAACTAAAAAAAATAAACCAATCACACAAAACATCATGAACAACGAAACAACAGTGATAAAAAACGAGCTTTACAGACAACTTGCTGTACAATGCAGACAATTGAACGACAACTTGTTCATCACAAAATTGGAATTGAATAAATTGACTAAAATCTCAAGAGAAAACGTTATAAACCAGATCGGGATCATCAACGGCTCTCTACTCATAGGTGCAAACAACTATTTCCAACACGAACTTATAAATCAAGAGCATGCTAATTTGGATGAAAACACTGAGGTACAAGAAAGTGAAGACCAACTTAACTTGGATTCTATAGATGAGGGAAATCAACAAGAGTTAACTTACTCTGACAACTCTACAAACGAATAATAATTCAATTAATGGTGTTATAGGTATATTTTAAAAAAAAAAAATTAATGCTTCTATGTAAAATTAAATAAACATCTATAATTGTGTCTCTAACGCGACTTCCCGGCCAGCTTTCTATTTTCTCTTCTTTCCTTTTTCACTTCGTACTCGTGATACTCCTGGTCTTGAGTGATATTCAAATCTTCGAGTTGTGTGCTGTCTTTGAAACAATTGTAGTTCAAACTTTGTTTCGCAGTCATTCTCTGTAGCGGATCGTAGGTCAATAGCCCCTTCATGACCTCCAACAATTCCGTTTCGCCATTATCTATCAGTTTCTCAAAGATGTTTTCACGCTCATCATATTTCGGATTGTACTTCTTTGGATTACAAAGTTTGCTCAACATTAAAAACGCCCAAGGATACTGGAACAATTTAGGGAAATTAGCTGGTGACGGAACACCTAGTTTGAAAACAATATCATACAACGTTTGAAGATCGGACATGCCTTGGAATGGCGCTTTCTTGTTTATTAGTTGTAACAACAAACACCCACATCCCCACATGTCGACTTCAAACGAGTAATTGGTAGATCCCAACAATAACTCAATAGGTCTGTACCACAAGGTTATAACTCTGTTGGTCAACAACCCATTGACACTGCTTTTCTCGTCAACTAAATGTTGTGTGGACACTATTCTTGCTAACCCAAAATCAGTGATTTTAATTATCCCATCGCTGTTTATCAATATATTCGAAGGTTTGATGTCTCTGTGTATAATATTGTTAGAGTGCAAAAAATCCATACCGGACAACAACTGTTTCCCAATGGTCTTTATGTTCCCAAATGTCAACGCCACTTGTGATTTTTCTAAAAATGAAAACAAATCCATTTGACAATAATCAAACATCATATTTATGGTGTTTTTCGTTGGAACGTTTGGATCCAAGCTTTCTTCTTTCAAAACCAGCATTTCATTCAAAATCGATATATTCTGGTTGTTCTGTTTGGTGGACATGCGTTGCAAAAGCTTAATTTCTCTTATTGAGGTAATAGGAAACCCGTCTTTTTCGTTTTCCAACCTTAGTCGTTTCATTGCGACTAAATTATTTTTTGTTGTGTTGTATCTGTTTAGATTTTCCACTTTGAAGACTTTACCGTAAGTCCCCTCACCACACTGTTTTAAATTCTTGAAAGCTAGAGTGCTAGAGTAAATGTCAAATTTCCGGGCAGGTTTAGACGGAAGTTTGAGTTGAGGTCTTGTGCTTGCAGAGCGTGGCTCTACAGGAACGGGCTTAGAGTTTGGATCAAACCGAGGTTTCTTGTATGCTCTTCCATTGTTGTGATCAGTGGGCGTTCTCTCTCTGTTTCTATATGTGCTGGACGACTGTGCATAATCATCTTTATAGTATGTCGAGTCTCTATACTCTCTGAAAGAGCTTCTTGAAGCAGAAGTACTCTGTCTGTCAAATCTGCTGGGTGGTGCACCAGCTCTTGGATGCTGGTAGTAGCGATCTTCCGATGATGCCGAGGACGACGGGCGAGTGTAGGAGTTACTCGGCTGTTCTGTCACTCTGTGATCCTGAAATCTTGATCTGGCCGGCTTTGATTCGCCCTGTCTGTATGTCGACCCCCCGTTTGCTGATCTGCTTGAATTGAAACGGCGCGTGTTCTCTCTCGTGCTGGAGTGAGAGTTGGAGCCGGAGTACCCTCTACGGCTGGAGTTCCCTCTATATGACGACATGCCTTGTGTGCTTGTAAGAGGATTGTTTATAAATGTGCTTGCTATTCCGTGTTTTCTTCTTTCCTGTACTTTATCAATTTTTTCAGACCCACTCAAAGTGGTAAACAGACGATGCAGTTGAATTTCCAATTTGTACTTCTCTCTCACAACTCTGATTAGTGCTTGGTGGAAAAACCTAAAAAAAAAAAAAAAAATAGTCCAGATTATCAAACAAGAAAAATACTCAGTGTGCGTCGCCAAAATGCGTCGCGTCACTGCAAAGAAAAGTGACCTCGTAGAAAGCTGTTCTAATATTAAATTACGTACGTTCGATTATATAAACTCATAAGATTAGAGTCTGAGTTCACTCACTCGATATTGATGCCATCCGGGACTTCAAGTCGGTGTACACTGAGCTGTTGACGATGGTCGAGCTGTTGTCACTGTGATTGTACTCCTCGCCGGCGACTTCCTCTTGGTCGCTGTACGTGTCGACAATTTCTGGTTCGGCTACGCTTTTCACACTGATTGATGCTCTTGGAGAGAGTGTTGGGGGTGTAGAAGAGGGTGTAGAGAACGAGGCCTGGTTGGCCAAGTCTGAGTTGAACTGCGTCTGGTACTTTCTGAACGCATGCCCGCGTCTCTGTCTGTCTTCGTGCACGTTTGGCGCGATAGAGTCTGTGAAACTGCCACGGTTAGGCTGGTCTAGCAAAAGAGGCACCTCTTCATTCCAGAACTGCATGAACTTCAACACGTGAGGCCACACTTTCTGGTCGCAGTCGTCGCCCCAAATGATGTCTAGGTGCTCGTGGTCTGGAATCTCCACTTGGAAACACAAGTCCTTGGGCAAATTCTTCTTCATGACTTCAATGTCCACTAAGGAGTCAGACCCACCGTATATCAAAAGCACGGGGATCTTGATGTTGGTCAAAGTTGGGAAACACAGCGGCTGGAACAAATTGGCTCTTTGCGAGTCACTCCCCAGATACGTCGTGTCGTGGTACAACTGGAACCTTTGAGCATTAAGGATCTGGAACCAGTGCACTACACACTTGACTGAGGTTGGCGAGTACAAATTACCAAAACAGAGCGTCTTTGATCTTTGAATGTTGTAGTTGTTCCAGTTGAACAAGAACTTGGTGGCCATCTCAATGCACCTGTTGAAAATCTCTGTTGGTAGAGTCTTTTTCCAGATAGTGTTGGCAGAACTCAATAGGATTTTTTTACCAAAGAACAAATAGATCAAGTGCGGCGATGTTTTCATTAACGTGTCGACCAATTTGTTGTATAGACCCGGAGGAGTCATTGCTGGTGCCAAGGCAATGAAGTTTTCAATTTTATCGTTTAAATCTGGCTTTATACTTAGCGCACCAAAAGTCTGCGCGGACCCCTGAGAAAACGCAATCACCGACGAAATCTTGTCCCGTTTCGTGTAGTTCAAGATGTAGTCGATACTGTTTGGAATGTCAAAGTAGGCGAACTCGTCTAGAGAGAAATCCCAAAATTTCGTATCGGTGATGTTGTGGTGCAAATGGTACCCTGAGTACTTGTTTCCTCTGTTGTTCCCCAACCAAACATCGTAGTTCTTCAAAGAGTGTAGCAAAAGGGGCAAGTTTTTCGTCATGGGAGAAATATGGTGACACATCCATATATCCGAACACATCAACAACCCGTGGTGCAAGTACACAATACCCTTGGACTCCACGCCGCTTTTCGGCGGGATTCTGTGGAGAGTAAGCATGTACTCGTCGTCGGTGACGACCAAGTGCTCTTCCAACTCTATATCTGGACTCAAGATCTGCAAAGTCTCCTTGATGTTGTTGCATGCTGCTAGTCTACGAATGTACTCTTGTTCTTTAATTCTCTTGCCCGTGGGGACATTCGACCTAAATATAGACATTATAAATGACACAGTAGTGTTTGTGATTGATTTCAGAAAATGAATAAAAAACGAAGGTATCAATGAGTTCACCACAAATGAACATATCTTTTCTGTATACACTAAAAACAAAAGTATCCACTCGTTTACCGATAGTCTTCCAATAAAGGGAATCATGATTAACTTGATGGGGCGTGTTTATCTCTTATATCTTGTGTTATCTATCTTTTTTGATTAAAGTATCGAGTATCTACTCCCAGGTGAATACAAGTATAATAAGAATTATACTCTCTTTATATAATAAGGTGTCTATTTATATACATCCCTGTTCCCCCATCCCAACCCTTGAGATACACACACTAGACTTACAATATCATGTGTCAACTACTCCTGCCTAATTTTCTAAGCTTCGTTTACATTTTTACAAAAAGTCCTTTTTAAAAGTCAAAAAAATTAGCAACAGCAAAGTCTCTCTACTCCCCCATACTTTGATTGACTAATGATGATGGTTTTTACAGCCAGTCTAGCCTACTGAAAGGATGTCTAGTAGAACTACACTGTAATGAACAAAGAAACATAAGTGAATAAATAAATAAGACGTGTAGTCTTGATTTCTTAAAAAAATAAACTATATTTTTTTCTACATAATAAATAATACCATATCTCGTCAATGAGGTTGTGTGTGTGTGTCTAACTTGGAAGAGTTTATTCTCCCTTCTTGTGCATGTGTTTTCTGATTTCATAAACAAATAAATAAACTTCTTCTCCTAGTGATGATGAAGACACTTCAAATTATAAACCTTTGAAGAAGAAACCAGTACCAGCGATGGCAGTCAATGCCAAGACGGCGTACCCACCGGCGTAGATACCCTTGATGGAGAACCCTTTACCGGCGTCCCAGATCAGATGTCTGATACCGTTACCAAAGTGGAAGGCAAACAGGTATGCGAACCCACCTTTGACAGTGTAGTCGGCCCATTTAGGGACGTGGGCGTGGTAGTACTGGCTCAATTTTTCAGAGGTCAAACCTAGGCCCAACAAGGAGGAGACACCAAAGGCAATGGTGGCACCAAAGAAGACAGCACCCAAAAGGACACCGCTGACTCTGTGCACGGAGGACAAGTACCAGGTGATTTGTGGCTGGTAGATGGTCAAGTGTGGGGAGATCGGTCTGACAGCTCTTTGCTTGACCAAGATCTGGTCGGCCTCTCTGATAGAGGTGGCTTCAGTAGAAACCATTCTTCTGCTGCTGGCTCTTAGAGCTCTGGCCATCAAGGACCCGGTTCTCTTGGAAACCTGTTGAGCAGCAGTGCTTCTGGCAAATAGCATGGAGGAGGTTTGTAAACCAACAACTTTGAACATTGTGATTGTGATTGTGATTGATTGTTCTGTGTGTTTTCTTTCTGCCAAGTGAAGTTAATGTGATGAATTAAAAGAATTCAAATAAATAATCTCAACCAGTATCACAAATACCCACCAGTCTAAGAAGAAGTAAACACGATATGAACTCTACAACTCAAGATCTCTATTTCAAACAATAACAAATTTTCTACTATGAGTCTCAACTCGTTCTTTCTTCTCTCTTTGTATTTCTTTCCCTTTGCTGTGTGTCTGTCTCTTTGAGCAGTTTTTTTGGTGAGTTTTTTTCATTTTTTTCATTTTCAGTGTAAAAAATTGATTTTTTCATCATTTCATACGGTCTCCCCAGAGAAAACGCTGTAGACAAGCAATACAATCTCTCAAATTTCTGTTGGTCACGTCGTTTTATCGACTGCCTGTCTACAATGAATTCTATGGGGAGAAAGAGAAAGAAGAAAAAAAGTCAGTCGAGTCGTTTGACAATTTCGGGCCCGATAAACTGTTGAAGGTTTTGTGCGGTGGCAAAATCTTCCGAGTTTTCATTTTGGTCAGTAGACTGACGTGAAGAGCGGGTAAACACCATTATAGTAATTTATAACGATATTTAATTATTTTTTTAATTTAATATTGAATGGAAAAAGGTCTTAGATCTTATTAATACTGAAGTAGTAGTTAATGAATCTAATAGTATCT
>JAJMDI010000142.1:0-27070 GCA_030573535.1 Hanseniaspora occidentalis var. citrica
TTTTTTTTTTTTTTTTTTTGTTTTTTTTTTTTTAAAAGTTAATTTTGTAAGTTTGATGGCTTAGTATCATAGAATGGAGTTGTTTTTGGTCTTAGAATCTACGGGATATCAGGGTTTTTGTTGATTATAGATAGTTATAGGTATTTACATTAGTGAAGGCCAAAAAAAAAACCACCGTTTAATACAAAACATAAGAACATAACAAATACAAAAACAGAATAACAGAATAACAAGAGCAAGCATGAAGTGTAAAACCTGTGGTAATACGGAGGATTTTGTGAGAGATATCTCCAATGCCAATAATGATTTGGTGTGTAATAGATGTGGTATGGTTTTTGAAGATAACCCCATTGTTTCAGAAGTCACTTTTGGTGAGTCTTCATCTGGTGCCGCTGTGGTACATGGGTCTTTCATTGGGGTTGGTCAAAGTCACGGTGGGTCAGGTGCTTTGGAGAGTAGAGAGCAAACTTTGAACAATGCAAGAAGAAAGTTGAGAGCGGTTTCCTATGCTTTAAGAATTCCAGAATATATCACAGATGCTGCGTTCCAATGGTACAAGTTGTGTTTGACGCACAATTTCGTTCAAGGTAGAAAGTCTCAAAACGTCATCAGTGCTTGTTTATATGTTGCATGTAGAAAGGAAAAGACGCATCACATGTTGATTGATTTCTCATCAAGGTTACAAATATCAGTGTATTCTATTGGGTCTACTTTTTTGAAAATGTGCAAGCATCTACATATAACGGATTTACCATTAGTCGATCCAAGTTTATATATTCAGCATTTTGCTGAAAAGTTGGATTTGAACGACAAGAAAAACAAAGTTGTTAAAGATGCAGTGAAATTGGCACAAAGAATGTCTAAAGATTGGATGCACGAAGGTCGTAGACCAGCTGGTATTGCTGGTGCGTGTTTGCTGTTGGCTTGTAGAATGAACAATTTGAGAAGAACACATTCTGAGATTGTTGCTGTTTCCCATGTTGGGGAAGATACTATTCAAAATAGATTGAATGAGTTTAAATCAACAAAGGCTGCCCAGTTATCTATTAAGGATTTTAGAGACAATGGAGATAGTTTAGAAAGTGAAAAGGAATTACCACCATCATTAAAGAAAAATCAAGCAAGAAATAATAAAATTCAAAAAAATTTGAAAAATTATATGTCCACGGATCAAGATATTTTGAAAAAAGATCCGATCATTCAACAGGTTTTAAACGAACAAGAATTGTCCTCTAATGAAATGATGTATTATTTGAAAAAATTACAAAAATTAAGAGATGAAAATGTGTCTAGAATTAAAAAGACTCATGGTATTGATGATGAAAACCTGTTGGGTGGAAATAATAAAAAAAATGGTTCAGATGCTGAAGATGATGATAATGATGAGATTAATGATGATAAAAAAAAGAAAAATGGTACAAAAGGTGATTCAGAAGATAGCAATAGTGAAAACGTCGATGCCGAGTTGAAAAAGTCAAGTGGTTCTGAAATTGATGGGTACAATATTGAAACCGATCCATACAGACCCAAGAATTTGCACTTGTTACCAACTACAGATACCTTGTTGTCCAAAGTGTCTGATGATCCTGAAAACTTGGATGATGTGGATGAAGAAGATCTTGATGATTTGATTTTGGACGAAGAGGCATCTAGATTGAAGGAAAGAATCTGGATTGGGTTGAACGGGGAATATTTGTTGGAACAAGAAAGTAAAAGATTGAAACAAGAAGCAGATATTCTAAGTGGTAACACCAATGGGACAGATGGTGATGGTAAGAAAAACAGAAAGAAAAGAATGAAAAGAGAACCTTCCATGGGTATGCCTGGCGACTTTTCCGGGGTGCCCGGAAGTCAAAATGGTGCTGGTAATTTATTGAACGGAGCCGGTGAAGTAGACACAAAGGGTAATTTCCAACTGTTTGTCAACGACAATAATTTAAGCAATATTGACGAAAATGGTAATTTCACAAAGGGCACAACTGCAGATAGTGTGAAAACTATGTTGCAAGGGAACTCTACGTTTTCGAAAAAAATCAATTACGATGCTATTGACGGTTTATTTGGTTGAGTGTCGTTAATTTTTTGACATTCTTTATAATCATTTAAATATATACACGGATAGCTATCTCAAAGGCTTTGTACACTTGTATACTATTTTTAATTAGGTTGAATTTATATTATGATGTGTGTCTTACACAGTCAACAACACACGTGACTGGATATGTATTATGTCTTCAAACGACACATTTCTTTTTCGCAGAATTTCGAGGAAAAATCAAAAAAAAATAAAAAATTTCTTTTTTTTAAAGTTTTGGGAACATTTTCTATTTTTTATTTTTGTAGAATTATGCTCTTTTTTTAGTTTGATGATGTTATTATGACTGTGATACTGTAATATCTCTTCCCATTATCTACATCGAGGAATGTCATAAAATACCTAGAAAAAAGACCAAACTAGGAAAACAACACAATATATTATGGCTAGAACACACAGAACTAGGGTTGTTCCTACCAACATTATTTTGTTGCAAAATCTGATCAAAAGAGATCCTGAATCTTACAGAGAAGAATTCACTCAACAATATACCCATTATCAAACTCTACGTGACATTTTCTTATTGAGCAGTGACGGTAATGGTTTCAACGATAGTTTGATGAACTCTATTTCTTCTGGATCTGCTGATCCAAGTGTTTCCGGTAGTGTTTCTTTGTCATCCACATCTCAAGCCGACGATTCATCTACTCAGCAATTTTTAGAATTAATTGGTTTCATCAGTAGTGTTTGCCAGTGCTACCCAAACGAAACTGAAGGTTTCCCACAAGAGTTGAAGAAATTAATTTTGGAATACCACAATGTTTTGCCATACGATATCAAAGAAAAAATCATCACTTCTTTGACCATGTTGAGAAACAAAGGTGTTATTTCACCAGAGTTTTTGATCCAAGTTTTCTTCCCACTGTTAAGTGCCACTACCAACACTTCTGGTTTACAATCTCAAGAACTTTCCCACTCCAAATTGTTGAAAAAATTGATTTACAACAACTTGGTCCAATTATTGAGAAATTGTAACAATGGTAAAAAGAAAGATCCTAAATTAAACAAAAGTACCCAAGCTCTATGTTTCAACATGTTGGACAATGACACTGACCACGGTCAAAGTATCTGGGCTTGTAAATTGACCCGTGAATTGTGGAAACGTGGTATCTGGGATGACAGTCGTACTGTTGAAATTATGTCTCAAGCCGTCATTGGTGGTAGCAAAGATTTGAAAGTCATTATGATTGGTGTCTACTTCTTTTTAGGTGCTGATAAAGAAAGAGAAGACCAAAAATTGGAAGACGAAGGTCAAGATTCAGATGAAGATTTGGATGCATTAAGACACAAATTGCAAATCAACAAGAAAACCGGTAAAAGAGCTAAGAAATTGAGTAATGCAGTTTCTAAGTACTCTAAAAAACAAAAAAAATTACAATCTCATCAACAACAAAATTTCTTAAATTTCAGTGCTTTGCATTTGTTAAGAGATCCACAAGGTTTTGCTGATAAATTGTTCAACATGTTGAACAGTAATCAAGTTAAATTTCAAATTGAACAAAAAATCTCTATTATGCAATTGTTGAGTAGAATGATTGGTTCCCATAAATTGATTGTTTTGGGTATTTACACTTATTTCATGAAATATTTGACTCCTAAACAATTGAATGTCACTCAAATTTTAAGTGCTTGTGCTCAATCCTGTCACGATTTGGTTCCTCCAGAAAACATCACCACTATGGTCCGTAAAATTGCCAATGAGTTTGTCAGTGAAGGTGTTTCCAGTGAAGTTTGTTCTGCTGGTTTGAATACCATTCGTGAAGTTTGTACTAGACAACCGTTGTGTATGGATGAAACTTTGTTGCAAGATTTGACTGAATATAAAGGTTCTAAATCCAAAGCTGTTGCTATGGCTGCTAAAGGTTTGGTTACTTTGTACAGAGAAGTTGGTCCTGAACTATTGAAAAGAAAAGATAGAGGTAAAGTTGCATCTTTGGAATTACAAGAAACCAAGAGAAAAGTTGCTGATGGTGAATCTGTTAGTAAATTGAAATACGGTGTTGAGTTTGGTAATATCAACAAGATTGAAGGTTTGGAATTGTTGGCCAAATGGAAATCTGAAAACGAAACTGCTACTGGTGCTGAAGGTGCTGATGGTGAAGTTGATGATTCCAAAGACTGGGAAGTTGACAGTGACGATGACAGTGACATGGACAGTGATGATGTTGAAGGTGACTGGGTTCAAATCGACAGTGACAAGGAGTACGACATTGACATGAGTGACGATGAAAATGAAGACAAGGTTAAAACTAAAGAATCTAAATCTACTGAAGGAGAAGAACAAGAGCAACCAGAACAAGAAGGTCAACTAACAGAAGAAGAATTGACCAAGAAATACAACGAATTGTACGGCAGCAAGATTTTGACCCCAGCTGATTTCCAAAAAATCGAAGAATTGAAAAAAGAAGTTGGTGTTAGAAAATTGATGGGTATGTCTAATAACGATGAAGTTGTTGATTCTGACAAATTGGTTGGTTTAGTCAAATACAAGAACAAGAAAGAAGATAGAATGGCCAGTATCATGGAAGGTAGAGAAGGAAGAGAAAAATTTTCCAGTCGTAAAGGTAAAAGAGAAAATGCCAGAAGTACTACCAACAGAGAAAAGGAAAGAAAGAAGAACTTTGTTATGATGATCCACAAGAGAGGTGTCAAGGGTAAGATGAAGATGTCTTTGAAAGACAAACAAAGAGTCTTGAGAGCCCACATCACCAAGCAAAAGAAGAAAGGTTTCTGAGCGTGTTTGAGTGTGGTTTTTTTTTTGGGGGTGACATTGTCTAGTCCAGTATAATCATGATCTTTTTAAAAGCAGACGGAAGAAAGACATTAGATATTGTATATTATTTTAAAGTCGATTATTTTTTTTATTATTATTTTTTGCCGTATTTTTATATATTGAATATTTTGGGGTTTGATTTATTTAGCTTCTTGATATTGCTGTGTCTTGTTCTCATTACTCATTTGATGTAGTGATTGATTGATTGACCTTTCCGTATTATCAATATTCTTTTGGATGTAAAAGTACCCTGACAGAAATAATTTTAAACAAAACACGTGATCAGAATGTTTTTTTTTTTTCAGACAATTTGTCTTTCTTTATTCGGATCCGATAATTTTTTATTTAGGGAAAATGATTAAAACTAACAAGATCTTTTTATTGAATGTCTCTATTTATAACAAATCGTAATAGATTGAAAGAAAAGTAAAGTGCTTATGCTCATCAGTTATGGAAAGACCATTCCATCTTGATGGTGATACCCACTCTTGTAGTCTATATGTTGTATATATTTTTCTATTAGTGGAGATGGTTTTAGTTGTATTTATCCAATAATATAAAAGACTAAAAAGTATATTGTGCGTTATGTTCTGAGACAAATTGGAGAGAAAGAAGGAGTCGAGTTTTAAAAACAAAAAAAAAAACACACACACACAGAAAATCAATCAAAAACCGAACAAAGCAGGAAAAATTTAAAGAAAAAAAAAAATTTAAAGTTCAACTACACAAAAAAAGGGCAATTCGAATGTCAATGTTTAGTTCATATCTCCAAGTACTAACTAATGTTCTTGTTCATTTTTACATTGCTCAAAGACAAGGAGTATTTTATATATCAATTTGCGATATTTATATATAATTCATCAGGGATTAAAGATTGACTTGACAGGAAGTATTTTAAATTTAACTGATTAATTGAATGTATTTCATGGATATAAGTCATGCAATTATCAATTTTATAATCAATTGACTTGTGTATTTAAATTGTCCGATCGATTAATAGTATGCTTTGTAAGAAAGCAAAACAAGACATCCAACAACTATCAAAAACAAATATATATATATACACGAGATGTTGAGAAACCAAATTTTCCAAAACAGTAGTAAGATCATCAAGAGATCTTTGTCTATTCACGAATACAGATCTGCCGAACTATTGAGACAGTATGGTATTGGTACACCAAAGGGTGTTGCTGCCACTACTCCTCAAGAAGCCATTGTTGCTGCTGACAAGTTGTTTTCCAGTGGAGATGTCACCAAAGGTTTGGTTTTGAAAGCTCAAGCCTTGACTGGTGGTAGAGGTAAGGGTCACTTCGACAATGGTTTGCAAAGTGGTGTTCATTTCATCAAAAGTGCCAAAGAAGCTGGTGATTTGAGTGCTCAAATGTTGGGTGCCAAATTGATCACCAAACAAACCGGTGCCGAGGGGAAACACGTTTCCGCTGTCTACTTGGCCAACCAGTGTGATGTTGTTCATGAAAGTTACTTGAGTATATTGACTGATAGATCTACCAAGAGAAACTTGATTGTTTGTTCTCCAAAAGGTGGTATGAACATTGAAGAAGTTGCCAAGAACGAGCCTGAAATGATCTTCAAATACTATTTCAAACCAGACGAAGTCTTGAATGATGAAAAATCTGTTGAAATTGCTAAAAACTTGGGTTTCACCGACTCTGTTGTTGCTGAAGCCGGTAAAACCATTCAAAACTTGTACAAAATCTTCCAAGAAAAAGACGCCACTTTGATTGAAATCAACCCATTGGCTCAAGTCAAACCAACCAATTTAAGTTCTTCTACTGAATCTGATAGCCAAGCTTTGACTGGTAAACAAACCGAAGTCATGTGCATGGACGCCAAATTTGGTTTTGACGACAATGCTGAATATAGACAAAAGGAAGTTTTCGAATGGAGAGACTTGACCCAAGAAGACCCGGACGAAATTGTTGCCAAGCAAAACGACTTGAACTTTATCAAATTGAACGGTGACATTGGTTGTTTGGTCAATGGTGCTGGTTTGGCCATGGCCACCATGGATGTCATCAAGTTATACGGGGGTAAACCAGCCAACTTTTTGGATTGTGGTGGTGGTGCCACTCCGGAAACCATTGAAATTGCCTTCAAATTGATTTTGAGTAACCCAGACGTCAAAGCCATCTTTGTCAATATTTTCGGTGGTATTGTTAGATGTGATTTCGTTGCTAAAGGTTTGGTTGCTGCATCCAAATCTTTGAATGTCAAAGTCCCAATTGTTGTTAGATTGCAAGGTACCAACTTGGCTGAAGGTAAACAAATTATTCAAGACAGTGGTTTGAAAATCTACTCTTTCAGCGACTTGGATCCAGCTGCCAAAAAAGTTGTTGAATTTATCAACAACTAGATTATAGTTTCTATTTCTAGACTCTCGTATATATATTCTCTTTATCTTATATATAAATATAATTAACAAAATAAGTTTCCTTTGATACAAGACATAGTACGTAGTGGTTACGTTGTTTTATTATTTTTAAAATTTGTTTATATTTTTAATAATTGTTATATTTTGTTATACATATAAGACATATATGAAATTTTTGGAACAAAATGATAGATATACTTTTTTTTTTTTTTGAATCTAAAAGTGTAGGGACTTCTCCCCGTGTTGTATGAATATATAATGACTTTCCTCTCTCCTTTGTCTCTCCCCCGGGAGACGTCTCTCTTTTCACGTAAGACGTGTTTTTTCTTAGTTGGTTCTGGCATCACCAATGACAACCTCACTGTTGTCAGCAACTGGATGGTGGATCAAAGGCTTGGCTTCACCAGCTTCGCCTTGTTCTTCAACAGCTTGTTTTTCACCGTTGAAAACATAGTCTAGAATCTGGGAAGGAGAGTCGCCCTGTTGGGATCTGTAGTTAACGACTCTACCGATCTGGTACCCAGCAGTGCAACCCAAGAAGAAGTTGACAGAGGCCAACAACATGTTTTTAGGCTTGATGACAAAAGACCATCTGGTCCAGATGACGGCGGTGGCCAATAGCGATAGGTTCTGCACCCCACTGATCTTTTCAACAGGTCTTTGCAAGTCACTGATCCCGGCAAACACCAACCCCCACTTCAAAGTAGGAGCCCAGAAGTGGATGGTCTTAGGCCCAGTCTCACTGTCCATGAAAGATTTGAATTTAGAACTCCAGTTGGTTTTTTTCCCTGCATTGGAAGCAGCTTTAGCAAATGTAGACATTGTGTGTGTGTGTGTGTATATATATATAATTGATTGTTTATTGGTTTCTCTATTGTCTTTTTTCTAATAATAAACTAATAAAGGTACACAAGTATATATAAATCTCGATATCATCTCCAATATATCATCATCATCATATATATACAAGAAACTTATCTCCTTGTTCTCTTGTACCAATAACCATCATGTAAAGAAATAAAAAAAAAAAAAAAAAAAAAAATCTTTGTCTTTGTCATTCATTTTCCCACTTCATAGTAATCTCTCTCTCACTCTCTCTTCAAACTATTTGTCCAACTATTTGTTAGTACTCTAACTAACTAACTAACTAAGGAATTGACATACTGGATTTGTCTGCATGATATTCTCAGTCATATTATTATTATCATACAAAGATTGTTTGTTGACTTACAAATCAACAAAAAAAAAAAAAAAAAAGAAATTTTTTTAATTTAATACAAGAAAGTTAACCCACTCTTTCTGTTTGTCTCTCATTTTTTTTTTTTAGTCTTACAAAACAATGTATCACCCACATTGCAATTACCCTCATTTCTCAGTATTTTTTTTTTTGTTTATTACGTATTTGGTTCTTTTCTATGTGTGTGTGTGTGTGTGTGTGTGTGTGTCTTTGTAACCTTAAAAAAAACATAAAAAACCCCGATTTTTGGAGTATTTTCCTTATAGTATTTCCTTTTTAGTATTCCCTGTAGTGCCGTCGGGACAAACAAATATATTGGGAGATGTACATAGAGAAAGAGAGATATACAGGAAGAGATAGGTCACGAGACTCACTCAGAGAGACAAAGAGTGTGTGTGTGTGTAGTGGGAAAGAGAGAGTATATGCGATATATCGGAGTAATACCCTGTGGGTTTATTACATACAAACAGAAGAGATATGGACAAGTCATGTGACTTATGATGGAAGAGGAGTACTATGTTACAACTTCTTAAAAACTGTTTTATTAGTAGAGGTGTGAGGTATGACTAATAGGATACAAAGAGTCATACTCCTATACTGTGATGAGTACAATAAAGGGAGAGAGAAAGAGAGAGAGAGAGAGAGGCTTGAAAAAGGTGGCTGTGTGGGTTGAGAGGGGGCTTTCTTTCACTATTTTTCGTTACTATGTCACGTCACTGCGTTTCACTGTAGTCCTACCCTCTATGAGTCAAAAAATCATTGTCTTAATAGTTAAACGAGACTTAATGTTGTATATATTAGATAATACAGTACTTCGTAGTAGTACGTATTATACTGATGAGAATGTGGGTTGATCTACTGTTAGTTCCTCGTTTTCTTAAATCTCTCGTGGTTTTTTTTTTTGTTATGTGTTGTGTAACTGTCGTATATTATTTTTTTTTTTTTTTTGCCAAGTCAATAATATAAATACATAAAGTAGGCATTTGTCGCACGTGCCATTACTGTGATTATATCATGAATTTTGTAAATGAAAATACAGGTCATGTGACCTATTGCTAGACACACACAGAGAAAGAGATGTATTTGTATAAATTGGAGTTACCCCCCACACACGGTAGTTTCTCTTCAAGTATTAAGGAACAACGCGTTTCTCTTTATCTTTATCTGTTGATTTTTCAATCTGTTCTGAATAAGGATTAAAGAGAAACACGGTTAGTATTTTGGATACTCTTACCAGAAGGATCAAAAACTATAGAAAACTGCATAATATACACACACACACACACACATCAACAGATAATACACACACACAAAGGATGAAGAGATCACACGAAGAAGATAATGACAATGCAAGTGGAAGTAGGAGTAGTAGTGGTGGTGGTGGTGGTAGACACAGATCTCCATACGGGGATGGGATACTCGGTGTGCTGATGAACAACAGCAAGTACGTGGAGAAGAAGAGTTGTGGTGGAGAAGAGAGTATACGTGGTGGTAGTGGTGGTGGTGGTGTGTGCTACTACTGTGCAAGAGAGACAGAGACACAAGTTAGTGGGAGTATACCTGGAAAGAGGTGTCTGTCGTGTGAGCATGTGGTGTGTGATACGTGTAGTATGAACACCTACAACGACAATGACGATTTAGTGTGTCTGAACTGTTTGAACAGGTGAAACTATAGCGTAAAGTCTGTTTTGGTGGGGACAGGTACGTTTCTGCTTTGAGGAGGAGATGCTCAGTAGGGGGTAAGAAGAGCACAAAGTGTGATAACCCGGATATATACATATATATATTCTATAACAAAGAGAAAAAAGGAAAAAACATTTTTTTTTTTTTTTTTTTTTGATTATTTTTATTTTTATTTTGAAACCAAGACAAAAAAAAAAAAAACCGAAGTGAGGAAGGGGAAATATTGAGTTAATAATATACAATGAAACAAATGTGTTTTTCTATTTTAGAAGTATTATATTGGGGGACAGTCGGGAATGTATAAGTATTATAAGAGTGTATATGGTTCAATAGATAAGATAATATATAATATTCTTGAATAGATGTTGTAAATTGTAAATACACTATACAAGGAGACAAAAGGGTAAACAACTAAATACACACACACATGACTACATACGAGAAGTTGGTGAAGGGGGCTACCAAGATAAAGATGGCGCCTCCGAAACCTAAATACATTGAACCGATTTTGCTGGGCACAACAGACAACGGCGAGTTTTACGAAATCATCGCGGCAGTGGACAAGAGGTTGCACGACACGGCTTTCACCATTGCGTACAAGTCATTGATCACGCTCCACTTGATGTTGAACGAGGGTGCCAAGAAGACCACTATTGAGTACTTGAACAGGAGCCCGCGTGTTTTTGAGAACTTGCGTGTTAAAGCGAGCCAGATGGACACGCTGGCCTTGGAGAACTACAACGAGTACCTAAGAGTGAGATGCAGTGAGTACGACATCGGTTTGCAGTCAATTGATTTCATCAGAGAGGGCGACGCGTTTGTGTTGAAGTATTTCAACAGCTACAAGATCCAGTCGGAGAAGGACTCGGAAACGTTGTTGAAGATCATCAAGGGTTTGGAGTTGATGATCATGAAGCTGTTGAAAAACAAATACTCCGTTTACGATCTTTCCAACAACGAGTTGTTGTTGACGTGTTTCAAGTTGTTGATCAAGGACTTGTTGGTGTTGTACCAGACCTTGAACGAGAGTATCATCACTATTTTGGAGAGTTACTTTGAGTTGAACTTTGACATGGCCACGAGGTGTTTGAAGTTGTACAAGAAGTTTGTTGCCTTGACTGATGAAGTTGTGAAATATTTGAAAACAGGGAAAACGTGTGGTTTGAAAATCCCAGTGATTAAACACATCACCACGAAGTTGGTTAAATCCTTGGAAGAACATTTGAAAGATGAGAAAAACGAGTTTGCACAAAACTCTGGCAGTGTCAACAACAACAGAACGACTGATACTATCCCCCAGGGATCCAGGGGAGAAACAAACTTGTCACCAAAGGAACAGTTGGAGAGAATACGGAAACAGAAACAGCTGTTGGAACAACAATTGAGACAGACTTCCACGTTGTTGCCTAGTCAAACGGGTGCTACACCTCAAATGCAACAGATGCAACAATCGACCTTCTCGTCTCCAGCTGTGTCAACCCACATGGCCCCACAGGCCACCAACAATCCATTCTTGATGGACCTGTCTCCTTCCACTAGTTCCACTGTCAACCCTATGACTACTTCAAGTGTCAACCCTATGACTACTGGACAATTGAGTACTGGACAGATGAATGCTTTTGGGATGACCAATGTCCAACAACCAATGCAACAACAATTCCTTCAACAATCACAACAATACAGCCAACAACCACAACAAGTACAACAACAACAATTCCTTCAACAACCACAACAAGTACAACAAGTACAACAAGCACAACAAGTACAACAAGTACAACAAGTACAACAAGCACAACAAGTGCCTGTCCAACCTACCGGTACTAACAATCCATTCAGTGTAGCTAACATCCAGCAACAAAGTATCAAGAGACAAGAAACCAACCCCTTTTCTGTTGAGAACTATAACAGTGGAGTACCAGTAAACAACACTGCTGCACAGAACAACCCATTTTCTTTAGGAAACACACCTCAAGCACAATTGCCTACTTTCACCAACAATGGGTTTGCTGCTCAACAGCAGCAATTGCAGCAATTACAACAACAACAACAACAACAACAACAACAACAACAATTTCCTCACCAGTTCACACAACAGTACACCCAACAGTACACTGCCAACACCCATTCCAACGAAGGACCTAATCTAATTGACTTTTGATCCAAGACAAGAGGGAACTACTACTACTAATAATAATAATAAATTGTGAATTGTCTTGATTTGTGTACTAGTATGTACTAGTATGTACACAGATGTGTGTGTATCTCTATATAATTTATCCCTATAACTCTGTACCATGACTACTACGATAGAACTACCTATAGATTGTGTCTCCCACTAGTTAAAAGTCACGTGTTTTGTACAACTTTGATCAAATAAAACATGTCATATTTTGTTAGATACAGACTCTATTTTTCCAATTTTTACAATCTTGTCTAGTTGTTACGTTAAATTCACACACTTTAAAAACTATAAAGGTGTATTGAACAACTACCACTAAACTATTATAAGTCTCTCTCTAGTAGATACAACTTCCACTAAAAAAAAAATGAAAAAAAAAAATAATCAGGAGGAAATTATGTATCTCTCTACTTTCTACTTCTACTTCTACTTCTACTAAAAAAATAAACAAACTTGATGAATAAAATTAGGAATATTGGAAAATGGTCTGTATAAATACGTAGAGGATAGTAGTAGTAGAAGTATTCACATTTTGAAAAAAAAAGTCTGTTGATTTTTTTTTTTTTTGTTTGCTTTTTCTGTTTTTAGTAAGGAAAAAGGGAGTAAAATGGTTTTGTCTGTTTACATTAGACACAGAGATAGAGACAGAGACTACATAGAGTAGACAGACAATGTTAGAGATGCGTCGTTTTCTTTTTTTTTGTTTTTGTAAGGGGAATTAAGTAGAGAGAGAGAGAGAGAGAGAGTGTGTGTGTAGGTGTTTATATATAATAAGATGATATTTGAATATTGGGTATTTCAAATCATTGGATATATAATAATAATAATAATAATAATAACAATAGAAGACTATGTTGATGTATTGATGTATTTGTAATTCTTTAGTATAACAAATATTACTCAAAAAACCAAGATATATATTACGATATATATATATTACGATATCTACTAGTAGTAGTACACACACACACACACACACACACACATGCCTAGTCAGATTGTTATATCTACATCCAACGAAACAGAATACACCGAGTTGGTCAAGTTCTACCACGCGTTGTCCACTTTCAATGCTGTCAAGTCTGTTGCGGTCAATTCCAAAAACATTTTGAAACAGTACTGGTTCAGTACTTTTGAGTTGTTTCCAAACGAAATCATCAGTGTTGTTTCCCAGGACAAGAGTGAATATACCTACTTTGTTATTCAATTGACCACTGCCCATATTGAAACCACAAAGAACACCCAGTTCAAACTATACACTTTGAACGAGTCCTTGATTGAAAAATACAGCAGTGCTGGGTTGAAAGATGTGTTGAACAACACTTTCAGTGTCCGTGCTGGTATTTCCAATTTCTCTGAAGCCACTAGTACTCTTGGTTCCTCCTCTGCTGTTTCCTTGACCAATCTGAGAGATGCTGAGGCTTCTACCAGTAGTGGTAGTACTAGTGGTGAAGTCAATAAGAAGAAAAAGAAGATTGCTGTTATGACCTCTGGTGGGGACTCTCCAGGGATGAACGCTGCAGTTCGTGCTGTTGTCAGATCCGGGATTTACTACGGGTGCGACATGTATGCCGTGTACGAGGGTTACAAAGGTTTGGTGGAAGGTGGCGACTTGTTGAAACCAATCTCTTGGGAAGACGTTAGAGGGTTCTTGAGTGAGGGTGGTACTTTGATTGGGACTGCCAGATGCATGGAGTTCAAAGAGAGATGGGGTAGAAAACAGGCTGCCAAGAACCTGATTGAAAGAGGTATTGATGCCTTGATTGTTTGTGGTGGTGACGGGTCTTTGACCGGTGCTGATTTGTTCAGACACGAGTGGCCTTCTTTGATTGAAGAATTAGTGGAAGAGGACCAAAGTTTAACTAGAGAACAAGTAGAACCTTACAAGAGTTTGACTATTGTTGGGTTAGTTGGGTCCATTGATAACGATATGAGTGGTACTGATTCCACCATTGGGGCCTACTCTGCCTTGGAAAGAATTGTTGAGATGGTCGACTACATCGATGCTACTGCTAAATCCCACTCAAGAGCCTTTGTTGTTGAAGTCATGGGGAGACATTGTGGGTGGTTGGCTTTGATGGCTGGTCTTGCCACGGGGGCAGACTACATTTTCATTCCAGAAAGACCACCTAAAAAGGGTCAGTGGCAAGCAGAATTGAAAGAAGTATGTCAAAGACACAGAAGTTTGGGAAGAAGAAACAACACTGTTATTGTTGCTGAGGGGGCCATTGATGATGAATTGAACCCAATCACCAGTGAAGATGTCAAGAAAGTGTTGGTGGAAATCGGTTTGGACACAAGAGTCACCATTTTGGGTCACGTACAAAGAGGTGGTACCGCTGTTGCTCACGACAGATGGTTGGCCACCATGCAAGGTGTTGATGCTGTTAAAGCTGTTTTGGAAATGACTCCAACTACTCCATCTCCATTGATTGGTATCAACGAAAACAAGATTATTAGAATGCCGTTGGTTGAGTCTGTCAAATTGACCAAGAGTGTTGCTGATTGTATTGACTCTAAACAGTTTGACAAGGCCATTTCTCTAAGAGACTCTGAATTCATCGAATCCTATGAAAATTTCATCACTACTTCTGTTCAAGACGATGGTTCCCAATTGGCTCCAGAAAACGAAAGATTGAACATTGCTATTGTGCATGTTGGTGCTCCAACCGCGGCATTGAACGCTGCCACCAGATCCGCTGCCTTGTACTGTTTGACCAGAGGTCATAAAGCCTACGGTATCTCTAACGGGTTCAGTGGGTTGATCAACAATGGTCAAATCAAAGAATTGTCCTTTATCGATGTGGAAAACTGGCACAATTTGGGTGGTTCCGAACTAGGTACCAACAGAGTCTTGCCCTCTGAAGACTTGGGTTCTGTTGCTTACCAGTTCCAAAAACACAAGTTTGATGGGTGTATTATCATTGGTGGGTTTGAAGGTTTCACTGCTTTGAAAGAATTGCACGATGCCAGAGCAAACTACCCAATTTTCAACATCCCAATTCTTTTGATCCCATCCACTATTTCCAACAACGTTCCAGGTACTGAATACTCTATGGGTGCAGACACCTGTATGAACACTTTGGTCAACTACACTGATTCCATCAAGCAATCTGCCTCTGCCACAAGAAGAAGAGTTTTCGTTATGGAGGTGCAAGGTGGCCATTCCGGTTACGTCGCCTCGTATGCTGGTTTGGTTTCTGGTGCTGTTTCCATTTACACTCCAGAAAAACCAATCACTTTGGATGACATTCAAGAAGATATTGCTCTATTGAAAGAAAACTTCAAACACGACTATGGACAAACCAAATCCGGGAAAATTGTTATCAGAAACGAAACTGCCTCCGACATTTACACTACTCAAATGGTTGCCAACATCATTGAAGAATCTTCCAACGGTAAATTTGGTGTTAGAACTGCTATTCCAGGTCACGTCCAACAAGGTGGTGTTCCATCTTCCAAAGACAGAGTGTTCGCATCTAGATTTGCTGTCAAATGTATCAAATTCATTGAAGATTTCAACAAGAAAAACAACTCCAGCTTGGTCAACAACTCTTCTGAAGATGCCCATATTTTGAAATTCTACTACGACAAAGTCACTGGCGAGAAGATCTACAACGTTGCTGACGAAGACCAAAGCTGCTGTGTCATCTGCATCAACGGGTCCCAGCTATCTTTCAAACCTATCCAAGATGTCTGGGAAAACGAAACTGACTTGGTCCTAAGAAAGGGTCAGAACATCCACTGGGAAAACATCAACCAAATCGGGGACATCATTTCCGGTAGATTGGTTTTGAGACAGCAATTGGAAGCTGAAGCCAGAAAATAAGCCACTCCGTTACCCTGAGTGTGTGTGTTTTTTTTTGTTTGCCTGTTTATCTCTCGAAGACGACTCTTTGTAATACGATATAGCACATATGTATACTTAATTTAAATGAATTTATGTTTTTTTATGACCTTAATTCTTTGTGGTGATTGACTTTTCAAGAGTGGAAAGTTTCTATTTATAGCTCTTGATGCATTTTATAATATGCGATATCACAGACAGGGGAGCTTGTAAGATGAATGTAGTGTAAACCGGGGAGGCATGTCGACGGTGGAATGCCCAGACTTGTTTTGATCACGTTGTTTTAAGGTGCTCTCTCTCTAATGTGAATATTTGAATATTTTAACTTTGCAAGTTTTTATGAATAAATCAGAGTTCTGCCTGTTTTTACCGAGTGAAAAAAGAAATGCGCAAATGCTGTAAATTCACCTGGAACAACAAAAAAAAAAGAACAAAAGTTTATGAAATCATTGTGAAAAAAAAAAAAAAAAAAAAGAAAAGATCGCAATGTAAGCGATAAAATATATTTATAAATTAGTCATCTTGGTAATCCAATTAGTGGGAAATTTTAAATCATATTTAAAAGCTACTTTACTTTGAATGACATGAACTTGTGAGCAATCTAAAAAAAAAAAACAAAAAAGAAACCAGACTTTAAAGTAGTAAAACGAAATCGTTCTGTCAATTCTAGAGACGCTTCATGTTTGTTTCGTGTTCTAATAATAGCAATCCTCTAACTAAATTAAACAACAGAATCGACCAAAGTTCGAGTTATTTCCAACACCAGTCTACTACCAATACCAATACCAACAACCACGATAATCACCATGGAAACCAACATTTGAACAACCAGCAACAGGTGTTTAACGGACACGACATGTTCGCCAATAATGCACGTGCAACTCAAACCCATCAACCACAACAAACAGACAACATGCCGTGGTTGAATCAGTTCAACTCAATGAGCGTGCATGATCCTACTGAGTTTAGTAATGAGTACAAGAAGTTTTATGCAAACTATGAGAAACAGCAACTATCTTCAACTGTGTTGTCCAGAAACGCTAGTATGACAAACAATATGGGTCTGGGCATGATTCCACCAATGAACCACATTCAAAGACTAGACTCGCCTCCGATCACTACGGCACCAAGACCATCTTTTTTGCAAAACCAGAATTTCTCCAGCTCATCTTTACAAATGCAATACAGCTCCTCACAGGGTTATGAACAACAGTCTGGAGCAACAGACCAAGAAATGGTTGACTACACAATGGTTGACCAAGAGTTAGAAGCTTTGAGTCAAGGTGCTCACGTGCAGGAGACTGTGCCTGAGTCGGCACATTTCGTGGAAGAACAAGTTTCTAATTGTATTCTTGAACACCAACCCTGCACGTCTGAAATGGCACAAGAGGAGTCGGTGGTCGCAGATGGCCAAGTTGACGAACAAGAATTTCAGGACGCCGCCACGTCCATCTGTAACAACTTGGCAAGAAACAAAAAGTTCCAACAATCCAAGTTTTTAAAACTAATGAGAAAAGTAAGTGACGGAGACGTAACTTTGAAAAAAAACACACAGGAATCTGTTTCCCAAAAAAACGAATACATAGGGTTGTATTCGAAAACTGACGACACAAATGTCGGACCAGATTATTTCAGCATTGCAGACCACACAACACACCAATCTTAAGTATAGGTCTGATCCTAATGTTATTTAAGTTCTTGGACAGGAAAAAAGTAATTGAAAAGGATTTTATCTACATTTAATCAAACTGTTCAAAATTTTACATGTATATATACACTGATATATAGGTTTGTAAACTATATAACCGCCCTTCTAATGAATAATGATGTTTTCTTATCAAAATTAGATTTTTTATGCTTAACTGTAGAACAATTAATAACACAATATATACTATGTGAGTATATTCATTTATGCAAAAAAGTATTTGTATCCAGTACGTTTCCCAGAAGATTGTGCGGACTGCTCAGACTGATCAGATGAGGGGACCATAGCTTCATCTGGTAATGAGTGTGAATTTTGATTGACTTCATTTAGGTCAGCGTCAGAGTCCGGTATCTCTCCTCCTTGACGTTCCATGTTTCTATTATCTGCACTCTGTTCCACTGACTCAGTTGGAGGATCATCAAGACCAAGTTTCTTTTCAAGTTCGTTTTGAAGAATCTGGTCAAATTGGTTTAGTAAACTCATACCTTTACTGAAATACATCGAGACCCTGCTGGCTCTTTTATTTCTGTTCACAGTGTTGTTCCTTCTCAATACACTCTCATTGTTAATTACAACATCATCTGGATCTGATTCCTCATATATCGTGTCATCTTTACTGGTATTATTGGTTCTGATCATGCCAGCTTTAGTATCAAATTCTTTAACTGTACTAGCTGGGGCATGGTCGGGCAAAGAGTGAGAGTGATATGCAGAACTGCTTGAAACATTGTTAGAAATCACTTGTTTTCCAACACGCTCTTCAAAATCTGCTTCTAAAACGTCATCTTGAGCCACCAACTTACCAGGCTTTTTTCTAACATTTAAAACATTACTTGTGGCAGACCCACTACCAGAACTACTAGATGCCGTTGGAACGTTGGAAGCAAAACTTTGACTGGCCCCAGAAAAGCTCAGCCTGTTACTTCTATTCATTGTTTCATCTAAATATGTATCTTTACCCAGTGACAAATTTTCACTGCTATTCAATATTGAATCTTGCTCGTCATTATGAGACTTGATCAACTCCATAGACATATTTTGTTTCAGCACTTCTAATTGTTTGTACTGATTCAATAATTCTGTTTCTTTACTTTTTAGTATTTTTTTGATCTCTTCTATCTGGTTTTTAGTGCTTAAAATTTCCGATTCTTTAGAAGCCAACAACTTGAATATTTCATCCGAGGTAGGTCTAACGGGAGAAGGTGTTCTGGTATGCCCGAATTTGAAATTATTGTTTTTGTTGTTGTTTTCAAAGTCTAATCTATTGTCTTTCTCTAATGAGGGTAAAATTTCCGGACTCAATGCATTTTTATGCCCTACAGGACTTGGAATTGATAAGCTTCTCAATCTTCGATGTGTATTGGTACTGGAAAGATCAGGTGCAGACTCCGTACCGTGATGCAGACTCAGGGACATTCTTTTTTTCGTACTGCCAGATCTCCGTACCATTGGATTTTTCACAGTAGTTGGCGGTGTGGCAATATTTGGATTGTTATGTACATCGATAAGTGGTGTAGGTGTAAAATTTCTAAAGTTGTTGTTGTTGATTTCTGGCAGTGACAATACGACGTCTGATTCCCCGTTGTCCTGTTGTTGAGGAATTCTGTTTGCTCCAAAATGCTGGTTTTTCAAAATCTGTATAGTTTGTTGTTGTGAGCCTATCTCAGGTGACAAAGTTATGTTTTCATTAAATGAGTTGTCATATATTTGAGTATTGTTCATATCAGGGTTGTGTTCACGAGAAACTGTCGGGGAATCATTGCTGGTCATTTGTTCTGGCGATTTAAAACTAGAGCTTAACTGTTTTTCAGGGAGTGCCACATCTACATAATGTTGATGTTGTGATGCACTGTATATATGACTGTTTCTTTCAGGAATGTCGCTGATGTTTGATGTATTATGAGGAACATTTGAAGAACTGTCGTATCTTTTCATACTTGGGGGTGTGCTCATGACTAAAAGAGATCTTCTCATACTTCCGGATCTTTTGTGTCTTCCAACTGAATTATTGTTATTAATAGGAGGAATGCCATTTGTGTTTGTGCTCAATATTATATTATCTTGTTGATCCATTTGGACAATGTTTATTATCTTCAAAACTGATCGGTTTGGTTGTGGTGTTTACTCTTTAAAGTCTTGATTTTTTAATTTTTCTGCAATCTTAAATTTCGGAAGAAAGTCAATTATCCTTAGGCAACGATGAGTGAAATATTCGTGTTAGGAATATGATCAGCTAGAAATTAAAAAGGTTTCAAGGGAGTTGAGGTAGCATTTGTAAGAGCAATTTGGTGAACTTTGTATAAATCAGTGTGTTTTTTTTTGTCTCGTTTTTTTTTTTTATTGTTTGTTTATGTAATTTTTTTCTTCTCGATTGTAAGGCTATCAAAAACACGCAGACAATTCCTCAAGTTTTTTTCCCTTTACATAGAAAGCTAATGAGAATGAGATCTAGTGATTAAACATGACTTGGTCTATTTTTGGAATTTAGAACTAAGAAATCTTGGCTTGATCTTTGAAATTTCTAAGGTCGGCGATAAAAAACAATCATACAGAGCCAGATATTTAAAACACAATTGATACTTTGGGCTTTTGGTTGCAATACAAGACTTTTGTGAAATACTTTTCGTCTTCCAAACATTCAAGAGTCTCTATACATAAAGAACTAAGTCCAATTCACTTATTTCTAATATCTTTTATTTTTATCTTAAAAAGTATTTGTAATTTACAGAATTTATTTATACAGTTTTGTTTGCTTGTTTAATTATAGAATTCAAACAATGGTGAGCTTCGCGTCATCTCTCAGACATTCAAACCTGTGAATTTCTTCAAACTTTCCCATTTGGAAGATGTTGTCTTTTGGAATTCGTCAACGTTCAAGATTGTTTGATTATAGATGGAAACGGCTTCTTTCTTGGTGTTTTCAACACCCTCTACTACTTGCTGTTGTTTGTTTAAAAACTCGTTTGTAGTAAAGTTAGACTCAACGTGGTATAAAACGTTTTTGGTATTTTCAAAAGTAGAAGGCAAAGTGTATTTGAAAGTAATCAAAGAAAAGATCAGTGGGATAGGTAATCTCAAAATAGCAGGTTTAAAGTTTCTGGACATGATGGAACCTGCCATGAATGCAATGGCGGTGTAGGACAACCCTGGGATCAAAAGCTCGGTTTTGTCGGTGTATAGCGGGTCAATGTATGTTCTGGTAATATGGGATTCGTATTCGTAGTATTTCTTGGATTTGGTTTCAAATGGAGCAACAATCTTGTCGTTATATGTATCGATGATGGATGTTCTCAAACAGGAGAAAAAATCGGTGATTGGTGCATAGTTTCTGATAGAAATACCGTCAACCAAATGATTGGTACCAAAAGTTTTACTCAAAATACCTTGTTGTTTCTTTTCTGCATCAGAAGAAGAACCAATGGAGGTATGAACTGATTGGGTTTCTGGAATTGGAAAAACTTTAGATTCGTCAATTTCTGTGTAAAAGTTACGGGCCATTGGTTATGGTATGTTTTAGTTTGTCTTTATTTTTTACTTTGTGGGGGTTTTTATTAATACTTCTCATACACCTATTATATATTTATCATAGATACCTAATAAACCGATATATCAATTATATCTATTTAGTAAATGCCAAATATTACATTCAAAAAGACAATTAAAAATGAAAAATAATAGAAAAAAATCAAAAATTAAAAAAAAAACTTACAGAGAACCAATTAAATCACACTAATAATAATTTTATGTCGGGGTAATCACATGTGGACAAAACAGATTTTGTGTCTGGGTAAGTAGCATCGACATTTTATCAGTCCAGACAACAAATGCTCGTTTTTACATGCACATTAATTGCATTTTATCATTAAGTTTTGAAATATGTAAAAAGTATAATTAAAATTAGATAAATAAGCAAATTTAAACATATCCATGTAAATATATTTATATATTATATTTTGGAAAAAAAAAACTATTATGGATAAATATATTGGTGTCATTATAATATTTGGTCGTTCTTCATTTTTACCTCAAGTTTTTTTTTTTAATTTAAAAATTTGTAGCAAAAACAAACATTTCATCATTATCAGCTAGATTATTCCAGAAATCTGTCTTTTTCTGTTTTTTCAATTCGGCTTTTTGATCAGGATCCATTGGTTGTTTCAATTTACCTGCCAAATTATCATTCAAACTGTTGCTACTAGTCATCGTAGCACCAGGGAATGGGGCAGATATACTTGAAGCACCCTCTTGAGCATAATTCAAGGCACCTCTTCTCAAGAAATACATGATTGGCAAAATAGACCCAGTCACGTATAGTAATAGCTTCCCGCCAGAGTCACTGTGTGCGCCTCTTCCGTACCAATGTCCACTGAAGAACTCGCTCACTGGAGGTCGGGTTAATTGTTTCAATAAATCTTTTGATAAATGTTGGTTCATCTCTTTTTTAGTTTTTTGTGTAGTTTTGTTTGTATGTTTTCTATGGGTTTTATTGTTTATTTTAATATTGAAAAGTGATCTGACTAGATTTAAGACTATTAAATTATTAAGACCATATTATTTGTCTATCAGTCAAAACAATGTTACAAAATCACAAAAGTTAACATAGGAATCTATATATATATATATATATATGGCTTCGAAAAATCCTTTAAGGATAGATAGAGCGTGTGAGTACACAGACACACACACATTTCCACATTCGTCCACTGTTATAAAGTGGCTATTTATGCGATCATCATTCGTTTTCCTTTGCATGACTACATAAAATACACGCTGTCATCTCTCTTACAATATATAGATTTTTTGATCTTTCTCAAACTTTTTTTTCTGAAAAGCAAGCATATGTTGTTGAATCGGTACCCTTGGAAATCTGTCTTTTTATCATATACATAGATTTCTAGAGAACAAATACAAATTATTGGATGATTGATTTATAGGGGCGTTATAAAAACAGCTTTTAGATTTTGTTGTAACTTCCAATCTTACTATTAATCTTCTTAGCACTTACTAACTTGCGATATAATAATTAAGGGTGCCATTCAATATGCTTCAACGGATCAACGGTCACTTTATTTGTTGTAGAAAACCGTTGGAAACTGGGAATGTTTTGGTTTTTTGTTTTTTTTGTATTTTCAAATGTGTTCTATTTTAGAACACCCATACACCCACATACATAAAAAAATCCAAACACCAAAATATATAAAAAGGGGACGCAAGCCACACTAATGGTCATCCAACTCTTTCAATGATGATGATGATGATTTCATCGTTGTATGTTTGTACTTGCTAAGTATCTTAAACTACATTTTAGAATATATTTCCACAGTTATAAAAAATAAGAGAAAAAGATAAAACGACGCTACACCGTATGAGTAACTGAGAAACACAATCTATAAGTTGTATGTTACTTTGATATATTAATTACTTACTAAGTATTAGTATATACTGTATGGCTAAAAAAACATCACCAAAATTTCCATTTTTTACCCTTTTTATTTGTCTTACTGCTAGAATCATCACTTGAGTTGGTATTAGACAGGGTAGTAGATATCGTCTCTTTTACAGTTTTATTATTTTTTTTTGAATTATCCAACTTTTCTGCTTCCAATTCTTGTGCCTTTAATTTTTTCTTTTCTTCTAATAATCTTTTCTGTTGTCTAAAATGTTTCATATCAGATTGCTTAATTGAAACCAACTTGAATGGTTCATTAGCATACTCGGGAATTTTGACATTGCCATCATCTGTAAACCTACGATAACTATTATCACTACTAGTTTTTGTACTTGTTGCCATATTTGTAGAATACACAGATGTGGGCCCATGTGATCTAGTTTTTTGTAATACCCCATTTCTCATATTAAAACTAGAGCCACTAGATCCTGTTGTATTCATATTATCAGTTTCATACAAACTTGAAGATTTGGCTCTGACAACTTCTGGGAATGAAAATTGATTCAATAGTTTAGAATAATTATTCCTTTGACTATCATCACCATTATTGTTATTGATAGTATTCATAAATTTAGATTTTTTTCTTTCAATTTCTTTTCTATTAAAATTGTCAATATAGTACATGGCAGGTTTTAAAACTTGGAAATTGGCTTGATAGTATTTTAAAACTCTTTCATTGCAACGTCTTTTATTAATATATTTAATAAAATTTAAATATGAATAGTCAATCGTAAAATTAGTATTCTTGCCATCACTATCAGAAACATGCTTTACAATGTCCAACTCACCGTATTGAATTGGTTTTAATACTGGCTGAATATATCCATACTTCATAAAAAATTCTTCAGCAGAATTAATTGGATCTTTAATATATTCTGGAATATACGGTCTGGAAACTTTATATTTTAAATCATCAGCCTTACTATATTTATTATTTGTCTGGTCACGCATCTTATCCAAATCCATATTTTTTATTGCACCATCCTCTTTTATTTTTTTGTTTAAATATTCTGATTTTTCAATTTGATGTTCATTCAAAAATGGATATTGGAAACTATCAATAATACATTTATCCAATAGATCTAATGGATTGTGTTTCAAAAAATTGTTAGTTTTTTGAAATAATTTAGGCTTTTCAATATTTAAAAAATCTTGATTAATAATAATACAAAATCTTAAGAATCTTGTAAATAATCTTGATAACTTAATATGAGAATTACTAAATTTTATGAAAAAATTAAATGAAATACTCGTGATCAAAACTAGATGAGGATTATATTCTAACAAAAAATTTTCAACACATTCTTTTGAATCATTTGATCTACTCATGTTTAATGTAAATTTGATTTTTTTATCATAAGCAAAAATTTTATAATAAATGAATTTTAAAATATCTTCACAGGACTCCTCACAATATTGTTCCAATTCATTGTAATGATTTAATGTACGTCGTTTGCCATTCTTGTTGACACCAGATTTGTTAAATTTTTCATTTAATACATTTCTAGGATCAATTACATCTTTTGGAATTCTGGTTCCAATTATTAGATGATCTCCATCCTCTGCAAAATATTTAAAATAATACTCAATTGATGTCCATGTGTGTGTCTTCCCATTGATATATATGAATACTCTTCTAGATTCAGTAAAAATCAAATCATCTTTAACCATATTAATAGAATCATTATAATTCCGTTCATTAATTTCATCTCTTTTTTTTTTCTTCAGTAAGGCGTACTCCGGATGTTCTTGTGATAATATAATAGATTTTGAACGAATCCAAGGTCTTGTTGGATACCCATTTTGTGTCAACAATTTTCTCTTTGTTTCATCTAGTTTGTATTTAAATGACTGTTGACTATATTGAGTATCATTTAAATTATTGGTCAAAAATGAATTTTTGGTCATATCAAAATCAAAATCATTTAAACTATTACCAGTACTTGATTTCCTATTTTTTGATAACTGAAGTTCAAATAAATTCAACTCTTCATCAGTCAATTCTGTAACACTTTTACCACCCAACATGTTGGAAAGCTTGCTATGATTTGTTCTTGAAGTAGTGTTACTTGAAGAACCTCTTCTATTATCTTTACTGTTTTTTAATTTTTTGGAAGTATTTTCAATATCTTCAACTTCATTCAAATTTGAAAATTTAGATTGTTGCAAAGAATTGGCACCACCATTGTAGATACAATTTTCCTCAGCAAGTTTCAATTCTTTTTCAAATTGAGGGCTTCTATAATACTTTTCCGGATCGATACTCCCCATTTTGTCAATTTCAAAATCATCGGTATCTATAGATTTATCGTTATTATCTAACAAATTATTTGTTTTTAAACATGATTTTTGTGGGTATGGGAACTCTTGAGTACCATACAGTGACAAGCTCATACCATTACTATGTGCCTGTGAAGCAGCCGTGGTCGTTCTACTAATAAAAGAAATCGAACTCAACGTTTTGCTCAATCTTCTTTGTACATCTTGTCCACTAAAAGATTGTACATCATCAGTATCTGATTGTATACTATTGTCAGTATCACTATCTTCATCGCTATTAATATCTGGCTCACTACCAAAGTATTCATCCACGTTCCCTTCTTCCTCATTTCTCTTTTTCTCGTAGTTGACATTATGAAATTCATTACTTTTAAAATCAGGATTGTGAATATGAATTAAGGGAACATTATGTTGTTCTTGTTGATTAAATTTCACCAATGTCGGCTTATGATACGATGGATCACTGCCGTTGTTGTTAATACCTGTATAATTATTTCTACTAGCTGTTTTACTGACAGACATATTATTGTTCATATCGCTATCAGTATTACTATCCGTATTACTCCGATTATTCCCACCAGAAATAATTTTCGAAACTTGTAGACTGCCACTACTCATTGTTCTTGCTGTTGTCGTCGTGGGCACTCTACTCAAACTCAATGAGCTATGTCTACTATTTGATGCATATATTGGATTCTCTTCCGGTGGTATATGTAAAAACTGGTTTGCATATGTCAACGGTCTATCCAACATACCCAATCTAGAATATTCTACATCAGGAATTTCCGAAACAATATTTTTAAAAGATATGATTTTTGCATGACTCTTTGGGAAATCTGTTATGGCTGTTATATGTAAAATGTCCTTACTACTACTATTATCATCCTTTAGATCTTTGATGTTGGATTCATAGTCATTATTAGTCCTTACTTCATGAAATGGTAAATCTGATACCTGGACAACATCATGTGGATCGACAGAAGCAGATGCAATGTCATTCTTTTCAACTTTATATGTCATTAATTAATATGTACGTGTGTATCTTGTTTTACTGTTGTTTTATCGTTATATTTTTTTTTCGCCTCTTAAAAGTATGTCTTTAATCTTATAAACACACAAATGTTCATATAAGTACTCCCTAAATCTGTCTATTTGTGTCTGTAATTATTCAAACACCACTGATCATATATGACTTGTGTTTTATTGATGGTTGGTAAATTTTTTTGTGTTAATTTCATATCTCTCTTTAACTGTTAGTACATACTATGTTAGTATCTTAGAGTCGTAATCACTAAGGCTAATATTATTATCAAACACATGATTTAGTTTCCATCCTTTTTTAGCTTCTTAAAACCAGGAACATCCCAAGGGAATGAACACATAAATTGAATTTTTTGTGGCTTTTAGTCAGATTTTTATTATTATTATTA